>PVIJ01008506.1:0-73706 GCA_004024925.1 Scalopus aquaticus
TGTTCAAGATAAACTTAATGTTGGTCTCCATTATTTCCCTTTTAATAGTTCTGTCTGTGGAGGGAGCTGCTTGTTGAGTGTGTTAGAGTTTCTTTGTTGAAGTTAAACTTAACCCATGAAACTGAACAGTGAACCCTCAGATGATACCAGGTCCAGAATATATTTCAGTTCAACAGCAACAATGACAGTAACTAGAGATTGTCCATTTCTTGCCATATCCTGGGTGCTCTCCTCCTTACTTGTGCCCTCTCTATCTGCTCCCACATCCAGCCCATGGGGTAGGCACTAATGTTGTTGCCATTGTGCACATGAGGAAACTGAGATTCAGTGAGGTCAAGTCACTTGCTCAAGGTCACTTCCATGGTGTTGACTTAACTAAACTGGAATCACGTTCTGGGAACCCCTTTCATTTGATGGTGCTGGACTAGAGTTGACCAAAAGATAAATTTGCTTGGGATTTGCAAGGTGGGAGTGAAACAGAGCCTTCTATCTCAGAAGGTTATTATGGTGAGAATCCAAGAGATGGATGTAGAGATGTCATCAGCAGGTGCAAACTTTTCCTTACAGTGGCTTCCTCCATGCCAAATTGCCCTTCCAACTGCAAGCCCTGCTGTCCAATAGCAGCCTCAGGCCCACAGGCAGTTGTAGGACATAAACTTTTATTGATGTTTCCACCAGCACCCCTTTGGGATCTATATTTAAGCAGTCAGGACTGCCAGGCTTCCCCATTTGTCCAAGGACTCTGACTGGTCCCCCCCGCCCAAACCCCCAACACAGTGCTTCAGGAGACCTGTTAGTGCCTTTTCTCTGATTCTCCATCTCTCCTCTTGGACCCTTCTCTAGCTCTTCCCACACCTGTGTGAAGTCCTAGTCCTCTCTCAATCCTTTCTTCCGTAATGCCCATAATACATCTAGTGGTTCTTTTTTTTCTTTGACTGAGCCCTGGCTGCCACACATGACTGATAAAAGACAGAGGTCGGACTTGAATCTTGATCTGACTGACTCCAAAGCCTATGCTAATAACTTTTAATATAGTAGCTGGACATGAGGAAATACAAATTTTGCCAGACCACCCTTATAGTAATTTATATAACAATCATGGTTTTAAAAATCTCTTGATTAAACTTCTTTTCACTTTTTGTGTTGTTTATCCCATTCACCATGTTGAAAAAAATATTCACACAGGCCTTTAAAGATCACAAGGTTTGCCAGTCCTAATCCTTATTTTGATAAACATTAGCATGAGGCAGGGCTCCTTTTATTGATTTTTGGAATTGAATAATGCATTGTGGTGCAGACTGTTCCTATGCATTGTAGGTTGTATGCTGCATCTTTGGCTTCTGTCCAATACATGACTGTAGCACCCTCAGATGTGACCACTGAAAATGTCTCCGGCTTGGCCAAGTATCTGCTGGGCAGCAAATCTCCCCCAAGATCTTCCAGGGACTCTAGGGGAGAATCCTTCCTGGGCCACTTCTGGTCGCTCCTGGCAGCATCACTAATCTCTGTCTCCATCTCTGCTGCCTTGTGTGTTTCCATGTCAGATCCCTTTCTCTTCTCTATCAGGGCTTGTTACTGGATTTAAAACCCATTATAGTGGAGGGAGATGTTGTCTTAAAATTCTTACATTAATTGCATTTTCAAAGACCCTTTTTCCAAATAAGGACACATTCTGATGTTCAGTCAATGTACCTTTTGGTGGCCATGATTCAGCTCACTACAGTGGGTTTATAATGTTAGGCAAATCATTCTGGCTTGCAGTGCCTCAGTTTCTACAACTCTCTGATGTTACACCTGCTACTAGCTCTTTCACACATAATTCATAAGAATGAATGAGTCTCGGGGAGACTGTGAGCTTCTGGAAAACAAAACAGTCAGATGGTGTTAAGCTGTGTGATTCCTTCAGCAATAGCCGTCTGTCAGTAAATAGAAGTCTCCATGCTTTGCAGAACTAATGTGTCTTTCCAAGTACTCACGCTCGTGGAAAGAAACTTGAGAAATGGGAAAATTGGACTCAATATGTGTGAAAGAACTGTGTCCTCTTCAGGAAAAAGCTGGTGTACACATTTCAGAGAGTATTATTATTATAGAGAGACGTGAACACTCAGCAACAAAGCAAAAAATCATCGCTGCTAATATGCCCATCCCAGGGACTTGCTCCATTTCCCAGGCAGTTTCATGAAAAACTTGCTCTTGAATTGCCTGAAAAGAATCAATACCAGCTGGATAAATCATCAGAGCCTATGCTTCCACTGATGAAGCTGGGGAGGACAGCTTAGTGAAGTGCCCATCCACCTAATGAAAGCTTCCAACAGGTTTGTTCACCTTTCCCTTGACCAAGTTCAACTCACACTTCACGCAGATAGGAAAGTCCTGAGGTCTCAGTTTCACAGGTTCAGCCTCAAACTGGTCCTTATGAGCAATTTAATTTTTGGTTTCCTGGAAAATGGCAGTTGGCTACTTGTGCAATATTTGTCCTCTGGCAATTCAACACTTTTTGGTTTAATTCTGTTGACACACCCTCACTGAACTACTCAGTGTGGGTGCACTGAAAATAGGGGATCTGCTCACAGGGACCTCTTGTTGGTGGGAGCTGCCAGGTACACAAAGGTAAGAGGGGAAATGCTCTCTTGGAAGACTGCAGAGCACCATGGCAACACACTTGGGCAATAAGTAATTCTTTCTTGAACAGTTTTTTTTTTCATAGTGAAAAAATAAAAGATTTCTGGCAAAAAATGTAGATCAGGAAAATACAAATGAAATTGCCTATAATCCCTATAATCTTATTGAGAAATAACAATTCTTAACATTCACTCTGTATCCACATCTGTGTGTGTCTTTGTACCTATGTCTCTGCCTATGTCTACACTTTTATCTGCAGCTGGATTCATATTATGTTTGTATCTGTCACTAAGTTTTAATACCATTATCACCCCTAGGTGGACACATATTTTGTTTCATAGTCCACTTGGTCACCTAACAGTGCATTGAAAATGCATCTCCATGTTATTTAACATTCTTCCTCATTTTAAATAGGGTATATGGATAGAACTAAGTTATTTTACCAACCTCTAATTATTTGGAGTTTAATAATTTCTATATAAATCTGTACACAAATTCATACTTTTGTATTAGAGAAAAACCTAAAATTGAGGTCTCAGGCAAAGTGAAGTTACTGTGTTTTGAGTTTTTGCCTCAAAGGCGCTTCAGGGAGGAAGGAGGGAACAAGCAAGGTGAGACCCTGGGGCTGGGGGTGCAGGGAGGAGCAGGTTGGGAGAGGGATTAGGTAGGGTAGTTGGTGAGGGGAGCAGAGGGGCCAGCAGGAAAGGAGCAGGGTATGTTCACCCAGAATGCCTGCTGTTCAGGGTGCTGTGAGGGCCTGGTGGTGAGGCCGAAGGGTTGCAGAGGCAGAGTAAGGTGTCCTGGAGGCAGAGCTAAGGAGCACTGCCATCATTCTTCCTCCAGAGACTCAAAGGAGGGGTGCAACACAGGCCTGCCAGGTGTCTGAATTGTTTGGGTTTTTTTGTTCAAGGCCACATCCCAGCCTCTTCCTCCCAGGTGGGCAGTTTCTATCCCTCCTTTCTCCCTTTTCTAGGTGTGACCCCCCCCATCTCCCTATAGCTCCCCCTTTGAGAATCCCTGTATTAATAAGAGTCATGACTGACATACAATGCACCCACAGGAATGGCGGCCAGAAGGAGCCATGTCTGCAGGCAGCAAAGTGACAAATTCTGACTTGCCCTCCCAGTGTTCCTCATATGGTCCCAGTAGGGCTTCCCATACCTTCTGTGGTGTGGGGCCAACCCTCTTTCCCTTTTCTAACATATTACCGACTGATATTTATGGGAGGCATAATAAACATAAATTACTAGAAAAATGAAAAAACTGTACAAATGGGCCACTTTTTAATTAGCACTTTCAACAGACACATGTAGTCCAGACAAACTGTTGAAAGATTCCAAAGCCTTTACTTCTGTTCTTTCCATGTTACAGACCCGCAACCCACACTCTGAGGATCACCCTACGCCCCAAATGCACGTGTGTCAGTAGCAACCCAGGTGTAGCCTTACTTTGCAGAGCCCATGCATCTGAGTGGGGGGCGGGGGCAGTTAGCCGGCTGCTGGCCGTTTTGCAGAAGACAGAGTGGGCATCAGGGCAGGGCGCGGGCTAATGTAAAAGGAGGGGAGGGAGGTGAATGTCTTTGATCTTATTTCAGTTATTTTATTTTATGCTTAAAAGTGCTTTCTGGTTATTTTCTTTGTTTTCTGTTTTATGCTGCAATATCTTTTTGTTTTTACTTCCCCCAGTCATTTGGAAGGTATATATCTTTTTTTTTTTTTTAACATTACGGCTTCCATTCCATTTTTCAAAAATATTTGGCATCTGTATTTCTCCAAACATCAAAGGAAAAAATGAACCACTATGTTTTCACTTCCCCTTCTAAATAATGGAAAAGTTATACATTTCTACTCCCTCCAACTCCCTCTATTTTACTTTTTGTTAATATAAGTTGAGGTTTTGTACTTAAATTCATATTAAAAATTATTGTTATATGACTTCCATGTCCCATCTGATGATTGCTTTTGATATTTTGTAACAATATATAAAAAACATTTATTTAGAACCAGCTCTGCATTTATCTGGGTTCAGTGTTTACCGATGTTGTGTTTATACCAAAACTTTTTAAATGAAGTTACGTATTTTGAGCACCACTTGGGATGACTAATGAATGCATTAAGTAAAATTTCTACAATAACTGGTAGTGAGAAGAAAAAAAGGAGCCTCTGTCCTCCTGGAGCTGCCATATCATAGCAGGACTGGAGTGCTCTCCTGTTGGATGTGAAGGATTTTATTCAACATTAGTATTAGTCAGGCCACTTGTGACTGTGGTGGATCAAAGACAAAGTAACTTCGTGATCATGTCTGAACACAGACCAGATGTGACCATTGTCTAAAACACACAACAGTGACCAAACATCTCCCTGTCCTGGCCAGCATTACAAGCCCCAATCCTATGAACAAGTCTTTTCTAATATCCTCTTCCTGAGGCACCTCAAGGCTTTTGAGAGTCTGTTCCCCCTCTCTGAAATGAGTAATAAATCCTGCTTGTTCAGGTGTGTTCTGAGTGGTCTAACACTGGGAGGCCTTTACAGGTAGAGAGATTGCATTGATGGTTCTACTAACTTGTATCTACTTTGCCCAGAACACTATAGTCCCCTCCTATTCTGACACTGGCTCAGACATGTGACTTGCTTTCACTGATTGGACACAAGCAAACTTGAATCTAGCAGAAGCAGAAAAATGCATGTGTCTCTTTGTTCTCTTTCGAACTCCCGCTACCACCCTGAGACTAAGCTAGGATGGTGAAGCTCAGGGAGTAAGTCAAGTGGAGCCAGTTGTCTATTCAAGGCCATGGACATGTGAGGTAGCTGAGCTCAAATCAGCAGTACTCTCCAGTTGGTTCATAATCTTATGAACAAAAATTGAAGTTTACTGTTGTATCTCTGTAAGGTTCTATGTTTATTTGTTTTGCAGCATTGTTGTGGCAACAGATTATGGGTACGGTTTGCTGTCTAAAAATATATTTCTGTTGACAGCCTCTTTGGTAGAGAATTATTGGCTCATACACTTTGCTTCAAAACTTTATAGATTTGCTTCATTGTCTTTTATTGTTAGGGTTTGATTTTTGCTTCTGGTAAAATTGTTGCAATTTTTCTCTCGGTATCACCAACTATTTGTAAGTTGGGTCTTTTATTTCTATCCTATTTATCAGTTTCTTTTTCATCTTTTTAATCTTCCATTGCATCTTTCATTTTCTTGGATTCTTTCCTTTTTTCAATCAGCTCCATTTTAAGCTAAGCGCAAAATTCAATCTTTTTTTCTTCTTACAACATATTTCAACTTGTTTCATAGGTTCTATGGCTTCTTAAATTATATTGAGTTACTTGTAATAAGTCTTTCTCAAACATATGCTTTTGCTTTGCATTGTCAGGGAAATTTGTTCCTTCTCTGGGAATGCAGAACTTTTAAACTTTTTTTCTCTGTGTGTGTGTCTAGAATTTTCAAACAAATGGGTATATGGGTTCTTCATTGTCCCATTATCTTACTCCTGTTTAAGACACAATCCTCCTCTTATCAAGCAGTCTCAAGTTGAGGAGTGAAAGGGTATCTACAGTTCCTAATCAAACTTATAGTGTCTTGCAGATACTTACTGGATTATCTGCTCTTACTTTCTTCTGTTCTGAACGTGATGAAGCAAAGTATTTCTGAGTAATCTGAAGCAATGTGTGGTTCTTAACTCAGAATTGAATATGAAAAACTACTACTCTCAGTTTTTCTGATTCTTCCCTTTTCTGATGGCTGCATAAAGTCTCAGACTGCAATGCTGCATTTCCTATCTCTGAGTGGAGTTGTCATGGCCAGTGGATGAGGGATTGAACTGTCCACCACAGTGGCCACTTGTCCCCTGTGACTATTTTGAGCACTTGAAATGTGTTTTGTCCAAATTGAACTATACTGTACGTACAAAGTGTATATCAGTTTCCAAAGTCATAGTACAAAAAAAGAATGTAAAATATCTCATCTATTTATTTATGTTGATTGCTTGCTGAAATGATAATATTTTTATACCCTATAGTATTCTATTATAATTAATTTTACCTGTTTCATTTTGTCTTTTTTCAGTGTGGCTGTTAGAAAATTTAAATTTATATGGTATGTGTTATATGTACATTGAACAGTGCTAATAAAGAGCTATTAATAGCTCTTTATGGGGCAAAAATCTATGGTTATTTCAGAAAGTCCATTTCTGACCAGAACTGGCCTTGTTTCTCAGGGGTGAGCAGGTCTGCTTACCTTTTTCTTGTCTATTTTTGCCATTTTGTTTCAAAGATTAAAGCAAATGAAGATTACCAATAGTCTCTTACCTGCAGCAACTCCATCAGCTAAGTTTAGCTGTAGTTAAATTATAGCAAATTACTGGAAAACTTAGTAGCATTTGACAATGGGTATTTATTTCTCACACATAAGAGGAATAGCTTGGGGCTCCAATCTAGGTCGGACTTGGATGGGACACGTTAAATGGACTTCTTTTCTCCGTGTCTCTCATCTTTTAGCAGGTTAGCCTGGACATTTTCTCATGTTAATGGCAGAGGAACAAGAGTAAGGGCAGTCTTAATATTACAAACGCTTTTCAAGATCCTGCTTATACCACATTTTTTGACTTTCCATTGGCCAAAGCAAGCTTCATGGCAAACTTTCAATCCAAGCAGGAGGGTACTTTGAAATGACAAAGCAAAGAGCTTAAAAACAGAAAGGGATTAAAAACAGGGGCTCATCTCCTCGCTGTGACTAGAGGGGATTCCTCCAAAAGTTTGGGGGAGTACTAATTTGTGTAGTTCCCGATGATATTCCATTTGTTGCCCCATGAGAAGGGACAGAGCTGTCATGACCTCAGAGTCCCTCACTGTGTTTATCAGAGGTAAATTTATAGAATCCCTTAACCTGCATTTGAAGCAAGGCCTAGAATTGCATTAGTAATAGAAAGTATTTCATTCTCATTTTAGATAATTATTGCAAGAAATTTTGTTAGGATTTTTAAGCTAGTAAAGATAGTTTTCTTCCTACAATTATTATTTTATTATCATGACTATTATTAGCTTTTATTAGTAGTAGTATTTATCACATGGAGAAGCAGCAGTGCATATAGTTACCAGGGGCATAAAGACAACTGGAATTATTCGGGTAATGTCTGTTTGCCCACCCTAGGATGAACTTGTGCATTTGGAACCAGGCTAATAGTTTCTTATTGGAGCAGCCAGCTGGATAGGAGGAAATATTCAGGCCAAATGTTTGTTTTCAGTCAGTCTGTTTGACCATATTGAGAAGGGGTTACCAGCTAAAACATTTGCTTTTCATTGTGGAGGATGATCTGAACTGTGACGTAGTTTTGTTTGGTACCAGGCAGAGAGGATTTGGATCTCAACTTTGCAACTCACTAGTTGTGCCATCTTGGGCAAGCTCCTTCACCCGAGAGCCACCTTCCCTATTTGTAAACGGGGGCCTATACATTTCCACCCAACAGGGCAGCTGAAAGGGTTAGATGATGCAGCACAGCACTTAGCAGAATATATGCCTGGGAAGCTGTGTTCGGCTGTGTCTGTATGGGGGATTCACTAATGGGTCCAACACTATGCTTTATTGACAGTGAGAGTCACAGCTCAGCTAAAATATTTTTGGGTACATCTTTTACTCAATTTTTGTGCATTAATTTATGTATGCATTCTTTTTTTCTACTTGCTCATTCCTTGAGCAAACACTTACTGAAGAGCAAACACTCACAGGTTGGGTTCTCCTGGAGAAGACATTGACATAGAGTTTGGGCAACAAAGTATTTGTTAGGCACCAATACTTATGAAGGTAATGGGGGAGGAAGTAGGGTCAGGTAGAGGAAAAAGCCAAATGAAGACACAGGATAAGTGGGAATCTAGAGCAGATGTTGCTGTTGGAGCTGTCTCATGGCCATGATTGGTTAAGACAGATGTGCTCTTCTCCCCCTATCTTGCTCATGGACTGGCGAAGGGCTGCTCTGGGAAGGGCATGGCCTTGGGCAGGGTCAGGCACAGCTGAGGCAGTCTCTGGGGGGTTGACAGCAGATGGCTGTGTTTTGATGACACTCTATGCAGAAGGGCAGCACGTCTTTCCTTGAAGAGGCATCTAGGTGTCATCTGTGTCCTGTACTGGTGGCTGCTGTGGGCAGACCTGTGGGCAGACCTGTGTCCAGACCTAGGGCTGCAGGGCCAAACAAGAAAGACAAGTTCCCTTACCCCATGGAGCTTACAGCCTCGCCTGGTTTTGAGAATTTTTATTTGTCGCCATCTTTCAATAGAACTATCTTAACACAAAGTTGGGAGAATAATGTCCTCAGTTATTGCTCAGGAGAAGAAAACAGATTCTTGGCTATGTTAAATGCCCTTCTTAAAGTTATTTTCTGCTGATTTCAATGGTTCAGTGACTACTGATTTTCTGTCTTATGCCAGGCACAGTGTTAGGTGCTAAGAGTACAATGGTGAACAGTATAATATTTATAGGAGAGACAGACACATAAAGAGAATGTCAACATAAATAAGAGGGTATGAGGTAGAGAGTGAAGAGGCCCCTAAAAGCCCTCAGGATAGATCAGCTTCCCCTGATTTGTGGGTCAGAAGCTTCTGAGCTGAGATGGAAGAATATGAGTCAGGCATGTATATATAAAGTTTCTGTCCTTAAGTAATTTCCCTCTTATTTTATAGAAAAGGAGACAAATCTGAAGCCTTAAAACTTTATAGAAAATAATCATGCCGAGAGTATCAAGGGTATTTAGTGGGACAAATGGATTCTTACGATTGTCGAATAAAGGCTCTCAAGAAGTTTTCCTTCATTTTAAGCCTTGAAAGCTTAAAAGGTTCTCCTACGGGGACAGAAAACTTCCCATTGGATGATGCTGGTTCTTTGTAAATTATTTCATTCAATGTGCTAAGTAGCAATCACGCTTCTAAGAAGACATCTGTAAGGAAAAAAATCTGCATGCTTCTAAATGCTGTATGGTGTGCCATCACCTGATTTAGTTGTGTTCCCTTGAGTTATTTCTCCTTCCCAATAGCATTGTGAAATCCTGAGAGGCTGAAGGCAGACAGGCAAATGTGTAAGTGTATGTCCATGCTCACACTACAAGGCTTCCTTCAGCCTGCATTTCTCTCATTTCCTTTTGACTCTTTTGTCACAAATATTAAGATTCTGAGGATTAGGGGTCTTGGGAGAAATGTACTAGATAGAGGCCATGTCTCCTCTTTACAAATTTTAGAAGTGTCATCATGATCACATGCCAAGACTTACTTGTTAATAGAAAAGCTGGGAAATTTCAAAGTCAAAAGGTCTATTTGCAAACCTGAGGTGAATCAGACTACCCCCATTGCTGCTCTGAACCACACTGGTTAGCAGGGTTTCTGTACAGATAACCTCAGTACAGAGACTGTTAAGTGAATGGCGGGATTCTGTTGTCAGCATGTCAGATCTAATTATAACCACCATCATGTACTGCAAATCTTCCCAGGGTGGATTGTGTCATGAGTAATCTGAAATCAGTCAAGTTCACTCTTCTCCTTAGACACTGAAGAAAATGGAACCACATCCTTCTTTCTCTTGGTGTAGGAATTCCGTGTTCTCCCCAAGATTTCTAGAACCTCCTATGGCTTTACCTGTCTCCCAATCTTCTCTGACCTCTATTTGACTTTTTTTGAGTTCTTATTGTGTGCTCACATTGTTGTTCTATATCAGTCCTACTATCAACACAAATGAAAGTCAATGGCTCTTTCTCCTTGAGTATCTTTTTCTATCTCCTCCCAAATAGCCCACATTAACTGTTTAACTGCTTTCACTGGAGATTTGTCATGACATAGTCAACATCAGTAATACTGGATTTCGCTTACCCATTCTTGCTGCTGGAATTCTGGGCACCCCACCATGATATAAGGTGCTCCTTTTTTTCTTTCATCAATCACTAAACCTCTTGCACATCTGATTTTGCCAACCAAGATTATTGCTCTTTGTCTGTTTGATTTTTATTTATTTTCAAATAATAAAGAGTCTGTTCTTTATTATTTAATTCTAATACAGTAGCACTCAACCTTGGACTGCATATTTGACAATCCTGAATCTTAGTACCATCCCTAATATTTATGGTTTAATTGGTTTGGTGAGGAATCTGGACCTAGATCTTCAAGAAAAAAGAACCCTTTCATTTGTTTCAAAATATGCAGCCAGGGCTGAGAAGCTCTATAAACCTCACCTAACCCATGTCTTCAGAGATTCATCTGGCTTTACAGTTATTCTGCTACTAGATTTTCACACACACACACAAACACACACACACACACACACACACACACACACACACACCCCTTATCACACATAGATCGTTTAATTTTTTTTTGGCAACTTCTAAAGGTAACTCTCGATATCCAAGTCATACCTATCAATTTTGGAGACAGAGTCTCAGGAAGGCCGATAACATGCTCAGGTTTGCAAAGCCAGGAGAGAGTGTAGAGGATTATAATTTAGGAGGTCTGTGAAATTCCAAATCTTGTTTTATTTTTTTCACTTTAAATCCTGTCACTCTACCTCCTAACTCAAGGAGCAAAGGCAAGATGGGAAAATACTGTGTTCAGTGATCTCCCCTTTTAGTTATCACTGCTTCTTCCACCCATTCCTGCTTCTTCAACTCCAGTAAAATCTTGTCTATTTCTATTAGGCGTATGTTGTTCTTTCCTCAAAGGATCATCCTCTGGTCCAATCACAGAACTCATTCCTTATTCCCAGAAATGTGTTTCCTGTGTTAATCCTGGCTAACATTTATTGAGAGTTTATTATGTGCCAGGCCCATTGAAAATCACAGAGGCTAGGAAGCTTGGCCAAGGTCACATAACTAGTAAGAAAAGAGCCACAATGAAAACCTACATGTGCTAGTGGAACTCTTAATATGCACAGGGTCACCTGGGATCTTTTCAAATGCAGATTCTGCTTCTGTGAGTCTGTGGGGGCCTGAGAGCCTAATTGCTATCAAGATGCTGGGCTGTGCCTGAACCCCTCCACCGTCCATACTCTCAGTGGCACAACTAGACAGCCCTGCTTGCCCTTCTGTTTACCCTATTTTTTAAAAGATTTATTTATTTATGCAGACAAAGTGGGGTACAGACCAGAGGTGTGGGGCGGCAAGAGGGTTCACCAGAGACAGAGTGGGGAGCAGAACAGGCAGATTGGCTGAAATATACTGCTGGGGGAGCAGTGGGCGAGGCAGGAGAGGTCTGCTGTGCCATGTGGGACTCTCTCCTGCCGGGCATCGACAGCTCCACAGCGCCTAACCGCTATGCCACTGTAGAGGCCCTGTTTTCCCTCTTTAAAATAGCTGGGACCTTGCAAAATAGGTAAATTTCTCACGCAATACCTGCATTTATTTTTTCCAGAGTAAAGTGGCTTGGTACATTCTCCTCCAAATATCCAGGACAATTACAAGGTCAGAGATTCCATTTAACATTAATTCGATTAATTAATTAAAAAGCAACTATTACTCCGATTTAAAAAATAAAGTTCCTCTAGGAAAGGGCAGAAACAATTGATGTAGGCGAGG
This sequence comes from Scalopus aquaticus, assembly GCA_004024925.1. Lineage (NCBI taxonomy): Eukaryota > Metazoa > Chordata > Mammalia > Eulipotyphla > Talpidae > Scalopus > Scalopus aquaticus. The sequence continues at coordinate 12,164 of PVIJ01008506.1, forward strand.
TGATTTTGCATTGAAAGGTAGGGCATTTCATGTTGCATAGTGACAGTAGATGTTTAATATCTGTCCTTTTGTCCTTTCTTTAGTCAGTTGGGTGAGAAATCTGCTTTGGCCATCCCCATGCTTCTGTGAAAAGCAAACTGCAAGGGGAACTTTAAAGACAGCTTCTAAAAGTTGCATATCATTCCACAGAAACTCTTTTACTGAAGATAGTTTCTTCCACAATAAATTCTTTTCAGTTGCAGTTCTTCATTTTGATGTTCAAATTCACTGAAGCTCTATGACTAGAGCAAGGGGTGATTAGTGTTTGAGGAAAGCCACTTATCACTGAAACCTGCTGCTGTGGAGGGAAAGGGCAGGGCTGCCCACAGTAGGCAGGGTGCGGACTGCCAGCTAGCGCATGGAAAAGGCTTTCATTGCAGGAATGGGCAGACCTCCGATTTCCTCCTGAATCCAAGGAGCTTTGAGTGCTTGTTCCCTACATGGAATCCTTAATTACAGAGCAAAGTTATGGGTTCCAGTTAACAGAATAATCCAATCAATATTGCTTACTCCAAACTCTAATTTACTTGTCTTACAACTCATTAAATTTGAAATATTATTGATTTTCAAGTAGAAGGCTTAAAGGATAAATAAGTACATTTTGTCTTGGGGACCTTGGTTTGAGTTTGATCAGTGTAACTGCAGGCAAGAAAGCTCAAATCTCTTCATTAGTCTGTGTTTGCTGAATAATCACACCAGACATACTCTGCTGATGCAAATAATTTGCAAGGACCCCATGTCTCTCAGTCACTCTGTTGAATGGGCCATTGTCCTGTTTCTGAGGAGGTGTATCAACAGCAGGAGATTGGGAGTTGTAGGATTTGGAGGAAGATGCTTCTGGAAAGCTTTCACGTCTCTGAAATGCACTGTCTTGGTATTCCACAAATCAAAAGATGCCATAGCCTTTTGTCCTCTTGCCTTCGAAACTATCTTGCTTGGTTTTCAGCAATCTTTTCTGTCTTTTCCCCTTAATAATCTGGTCAGATTCTCTTCTCATAGTGTGTGAGCAGCCCTCGATGAAGTCTCTGCTGCAGCCTCTCTACTTGCTGGACCCTGACAAGCCACAGTGACCAGTTTACCCCATCTGCCCCCTGAAGGTGATGGGTGGACTGGTGTGATGTGGGATGGTCAGATGAATTACATTTGTGTATGCTGATCTTGATTCTCACTTTTTAAATGTAATTTTTGGGAGAGGTGCCAAATAACTTGATCCCAAACCCCCCTAATTTTTGAAAAGGCACCCAGGGAAAAAATGTCAACCCCTCCCATGCTGTTTTCTTATTTACCTCACTGCCTCTCCTCCCCATAGGAAACACTTTTACATTTCCTTCATGTCTTGCTAGAGTTGCCTTATATGTATTTAAGCAAGAGCAAAAGTAATTTCTCATTTTTTCCTATTTTTATAAAATATAGCATATTATAACACTGTCCAAAACTTTTTTTTTACTTGCATATTTGGGGTATTTTTCCATATCAGCACATAGAGAATATTTCATCTTAAAAAAGAGCTGGATAGCCTCCCATCGTGTGTATGTGCCATAATTTATCTATTCAGTGTTCTCCCAATGGGCCTTTTGAGCCTTTCAAATATTTTTGCTGTTACAAACACCTCTGTAGTGAATAATCATGCACTTATGTACGTAAGTCCAAAATGACTTTGTATATAAGTGTTTTTCCAGTTATGCAAGTATATAGATAAGATTAATTCCCTAAGGTGAAGAGTTGGGTTGCAGGGCACATGATAATTTTGCCACATTGGCTTTCCATGGGTGTTTTGCTGTTTATCCTCCCACTAACCATATATGGCAAGCTGACGCTGGCAGCTTTAATCCTTCTTGGTAAGTGCTTGCATTTCTAGGTCAAAACTGTATGTTTGGGCTGAAAACAACAGAGTCCTGTTAACTTAAGCCAGGATGAGCTTATTGGAATGGATCGAAAAACTGGAGCATGGGCTTTGGGGAGACGAGAGAGGTGAAGAACAGCCAAGGGTGTGCCGTGTACTTGAGGACACAGTGTCACAAGGTCTGTGCCACGAGCTCTGGGGCCACTGGACATGTCTCTGCTGCCAGGGACCCCATCCCCAACTTTACCTTCCTTGACCCCAGTTGGGTTTCCTTCCTATGTGGAGGAAAGGAAAGGGAAGCTCTGCAAACCCTCTGTCTCCTGGCAAGAAGACTATTCAGGCGTTGGGCAGCCAAACAAGGACCACTATGAAGACCAACCTACCTCTTCATCTTTTGTCTTTCTTGCCACTAGGGTGCATAAATGTATTTTCTTGGATTCTTTGGGTTGTTGGAACTGTATTTAAAAGATCTTCTGGCTCTAGCCTTTGAATTGGACCTAGCATTTGCCACTGCCCCCAGAGGGGATTAATGCAACATATTAAGACTCAGTCAGTGATTCTCCCTCATTTATTGATCACCTTTCTGCATGCAAGTAAGCACATACTTGGCCAAGGATTTGTTGTCAAGAATCCTTCCATCTAATTCTGCTTCAGTTTTTCTGATTGGTGGTTTAGCCCTGGGCAAGCCATTCTTCTTAAGCCTGTTTTCTCATCCACGGAACAAGGATAATAATATTGACTTACTTTCCCTGGTTGTTGCAGGGATTCATTAATTGATAACTATAAAGAACTCTGAAAATACAGCATCTACACCTACCTTTGTCTCCAAACCTGTTTTTCTTCATTGCTCCTGCTGCTTGTCATGTGATTTGGCTTGGCATGCGGATGGGAACAGATGAGGGATCAGTCCACAAACAGGACTGGCTTGGCATATAAAGAGAGGAGCCTGAGCCGGCATGGGAGGAGGGTAGTTAACGGCTAGCAACTGTCGTTAAGTTTTCCGTGGTATACCACTGCCCCAGTTCCAGCAAGCAGGGCTCACGAAAGCGCAGATGCCTAAGTCCTAATTGCTTTCGCTGGTTGTCATCCTCATACATAAATAAATCGGCAGCCCAGTCCTTGACACTGATGGTATGACTAGCCCACCCTGAACAGCTGTTACAGGGTGTCTAATATTAATCATACACTCCCTTCAATGGCATTGACCTTAAGGTGGAAATGCCTTGTTCTGCTTCTAGCCACAGAAGAGCAGTTGGCCCCATGGAGCATGTGCACATGCTGGGGAGGGAGAAGCTTTGATTTTTATCATTATTGTAATCACAAATATAATATTTTCCGATCACATTAGGGTTGACAATGCATTTTTACCTCCGTGATTTTCATTGAACCTCGGCAATATTTTGAGGCAGGCAAAAATTGGTTATCTCCACTTCATGATAGAAAAACTCAAATTCAGAGAGGTTACTACACTGAAGATTATATAGCTGGGAAATGAAATCTTTTGCCTGGCAAGCCTAGCACTTTCTGCTATATCATTCTTTCTTTAAATGATAAATAACTGTCTCTAGTTCTCTGCTGTGACATTGAATTTTATCGACTCAAAGATGTTACAATATTCACATCCCTTCTCCAGTAAGCCCTCACTATAGCCACATACTGTGCTAAATGCATTACAGGCAGAATGTCATGTAATCCTGTTCTACTATGCAGGTATCTTTGTCCAGCTTTACAGATAAAACAGAAGAGGCTCCGAGAGGTTAATTACTTGTCCAAGGACACACAGGTAGGTTAAGCATTCAACCACAATTCTATGCAATCATCCTAGAAGATGCCAGCAGCCGAGAGCCCAGCCATGCCCCACACGGGCATGTTTTTTCATGTTTGAATAGAAAACAGCAGGAGCTGTATCAGGCCTCTAGCATCCTGGGCTGTTCCATTTCAGCTTACCTCATTGATGAGTGATTATTTCATTGATTTCAATAGGAGAATTATAAACCCAGTGTGGGGAAGGCAGCTGGGTGGGTAGTTCAGTGGAGGAATAATGGAAAGTGTCAAAAATGTGTGACTTACATTGTAGACTCGCAGGCTCCTGTTTTGGTCCTGCTGCCTGCTGTGTCTGAAGTGTCCCTGCCCACCTCATCTCCCCTGGGCCGCAGACACACCTAGGGCCTGGACCGGGCTGCTCATCACTTTTGATTTCAGCTATTTCATTTCCTGTTCACAGTGACTGGCTTCACACATGTGTCTTGTCTTCATTTTCTGTCTCCAGGCTCCAGTGGTGTCAGGGATGCTGGTGGGAGCACAGCAGATCCATACACTATGTGTGCATTGTTTGGGGTCAAGCAGTTGTTTAGGGGAGCACGGGGAATGTTCTACCATCCTTTCCTGTGGCAGTTAATGTCTGGAGGATTCTCAAGTTCCCTGTACCATCTTCTTGTACTCCCTGGGATCACCTTAGAAATAAACTATGTAACCATATTCTTGTCTCAGTTTATTCTTTTGAGGGCATCCAAACTAGGGAAACACACCTCTTTTTCTACCAGACTTTAGGGGATCATTCAAGTACTCTTTCTCCTAACCTGCATGGAAAGTAGTGTGGTAATTAGGGCTTATATTTGAATTCCCATTATTATGTGATCTTGAATTTGTGCAAGTTATCTAACTTCACTAAACTTTCATTTCTTATTCTTAGGAGGGGAATTGAAATATGTTTCTCGTGGATTAATTTCTGTGTGTATTAAATGCATGAAGCAGTGTCTGGTATTCAGTAAATGCCCAGTATTTGTCCCTTATTGGTCCAGTTTCTGTATACTGTGGTGGCTATAAACACAGGGTTGGGAATGGGGTGGGGAGTTGTCCACATCCCAACTCATTCACTAATGTTGAGTGGCCTTTGATAAATTTCTTAACTTTGTTACCACCAGTTTCTTTATCTATACAATCAGGCCAATAAGATGAACTACCTCACGGAGCTGTAAGAGTTAGTATTGTGTAAGTAGGTAATACATTGCCTGGTGTATAATAGTAGGTGCTCATTAAGCAATAGGTGTTATTATTGAATCTTCCTGGTCTCCAGTTGGATTTAAGGATCTCCTCCTCATATTCTTTATCTGCTTCCAGTGCTCCTTTGAATGGGGGTGATAGGCACTTCCCTGTCTCTCCCCCAAACTATAAGTTTCATAAGGCATGGGGGTTATGAGTCACTCCTCCCTGAATCATCTGTATCTTCACATGTTGGCAAGAGGACCAGAGGGGATCATACTAGGGTCAGAAGAACTAACTTCGGGACGACATCTAGTACAGCTCTCTCAATGGTTGATGAAACTGTGATTTTAGAGTTGAAGACGTGTGAACTGAAGGAATGTTCACTGGCACATGCTCTAGATGTAGCAACTAGGAAGACAAACGAGGAGCAGGGAGAGAAATTGGCCTTATTTGACCAGTTGCCTGAGGGCGCTCTTGGTTATGGTGACTTTTCTGGGAAGACAAAAGGGTTGAATTGGAATAGGGGCAATTGTTATCCATTTTGGTGAAAGTCAGATATTCTCTCTAGAAGGCACTAAAGGCTTTGCAGAGGTGGGACTGTTAGCCTAAACCTGGCTTTTCTGAAAAAAAGAGATGAGGGCAAACCAGGGAGCAGGATGGAGACCTCTTTGGGACACCTGGGCATGGAACCATCTTGCCTGTGTGTGAGTAGAGGTCTAGAAAGCGTTCTCTGACCTTTCCCTTTCAGTTCCATGTGTGGCAACATCTTCACCATCAGGCAGGTAGAGGTGAGCATGGCCACAGAACCGGGGGGTGGGGAGGAGCAGCAGTCTCACTAGACTGATGGCGGAGGGCTGCTGTTTCTGGAGAAGAGTCTTAGCATCTCCTTAGGACTAGCACAGGGATTTGGCTTCTACACTCCCTGCCCTGTGATTGACTGACCAGCAGCCAAACCTGACTGGAGCATGTGGCCAGAGCGTTGGCCCTGATTTATTTCAGAGATTCCCAGAGAGATTCCATTCCGCTTACTCTTTCTTGCACCTCCACCTTCTCCATCACTCCCCATCCCAGCTAATCCTTCTGTGCTGTTTTAGAAGAAACTAAGAAAATGGTGAAGAGGGGATGGAGGCCTGAGGTGGTTTCTGAGTTGGGGTTTCTGTGTCTGCTACCTTTGGGGCATATAGGGGTCTTGGTGGGGGAGTATCTGAGGATTGCTGCAGCTCTGGACATGATGGAAACAGGGATGGAATATGGCTAAAAGTCCCCTCACCCAAACACCTAAACAAAGCAGGAATCCACTTACGGCTTTTTATACAGTGACCAGAGCAGAGGCCGCCTCCCTCCAGAGACAGTCCTGGCCTAATGTTTCGAGAACCCTGTCCTCATCTCAGCCCTAAAAGTAAACTCTTTTGGTTCACTTCTTACCTGTCTGACTACTCTTTAGTTTCCATTTCCCTCCAGAGTCTGTTTTATATGTTGGTATTTTGGGGGTTTTGACTTGGACTTCTTTTCTTCTCACTAACTTTTTCTGTCTCCTTCAAAACCAGGTCTTCCAGGGCTATAGTACCAGGTCTATAGTCTGGTTTCTTTTCCCTCCAGTGTCCCTTCTTCTTTCACACTTGGCCCGGTCACAAACAGAATGCAATAACTCCTCCCCCAAACTGTTCCTCCTCTCTGAATTCCCTAGAGCAGGGAATGGAATCTCCTTTCATGCAGTTTGCCCTGGCCTCCAAGATGGGTGCTCTCCTTCCCTCATCAGCCACTCTCCCAAACACCCACGCCCCTGCACCTCCACAAGCACATACCATGAGATGTGCTGGTTAATTTCCGCTTGTCCTCCATTCCATTCCCATCTTGCCCTCCCTGCTCTGTGTCCAAAGAGGCTTCTGGGACTGCATCCTCCAGGATCTGTTGTCCTCTGGTTCTTGGTGGTTGGGTTTAGCCAATGAAAGGTCCTGAAAGGAGAAAGAAGTTGACCTATTTATTCGTCCTGCTTCCTTCCTACTAGGCGGTGGTTTGGCAGGAACTGTTTCTCCCCCTAAAGCCTCACTCCTGTTGGCTGCCCCCTCTCACGGGGTTAGTTCTTTCTAAGTTCCAATAACCAGTCCTTCCATTGTCCTTTCTGGTAATAGCTTCCTGCTGATTCCAGACCTGTGTGTGACTGTCTCTTTGGTGCTAGTAACTCTGCATAGACTCTGTGCATGAAACATGAAACGCTCTTGAGCTAAATCTTTAAACACTCAAGGTGTTTCTTGCTAGGGTGCTGCAAGACACACCAGGTCTCTTCTCTTCTATATTTTATGGACTCTAACCTTGATTGTTTAAAGGATAAGAGGCTGATTTCCTAAGTTGAAGGCATGAACAGTCCCAGCTTCTGGCTCTAGTCACAGTCCTGATGCTTGTGTCTGCCTTGAGTCTCTAGGGGTTGTTCTCACAACACGACGTGGAATTGTCATTCCTATTCCTTGCTTTGTTCCCTGTCACAGGCAGCACCGATGGCCCTCTGGGCTGCACAGCCAGGTCCCTCTGGGGGTCACAGGCATGCTCGCATTCTCTGTAACACGCGGCCATGGGGCATGCGCCATGAAAGCCAGCGGGGGGGCGGACGCAGTTGTGCTTAGTCTGATGCTCTGCATTTGCTGTCTGGACAGTCTTGATGCTTCTTAAACAAGGCCCCACATTTTCACTTTGCACTTTTCCTGCAAATTATGTAACTGTTCCTATGCATCATATTAAGCAATGATTTTGGCAGAGTGTGGACATGGCAACGGCAGGACACTGAATCACATACAGGATGAGCGGCTTCCTCTTCAGTTATCAGTCAGTCCTTCTGATGATTTCAAGGAAAATATTTATTTTGGTGCCACTTGCTACTTCCCCACTTTTTAACACTGAGAGTGGGTCTCAGGTCCTGGGCCTTTGGTGGGTCCCATAGTAACATAATTTTTTTTTCATGGCAACTGTCTATTTGTGGCAATATATGATAGGATATGAGACTACCTTCCTGCTTATGAAACAAATATAAAACATCCTTTAAGAATGCGTTTAAGGGCCTCCCTGGTGACGCAGCGGTTAAGCGCTGTGCTGTGGAGCTGTCGACTGTGGCGATGCGAGTTCAACGCCCAGCCAGGGAGAATCCCACATGGTGCGGCAGACCTCTCCTGCCTCACCCGCTGCTCCCCTCAGCAGTGTATTTCTGATCTGCCTGTTCTGCTCCCCACTCTGTCTCTGGTGAACCCTCTCGCCGCCCCACACCTCTGGTCTGTACCCCAGCTTGTATGTATAAATAAATAAATCTTTAAAAAAAAAGAATGAGTTTAAATAACAAACATGAATCAATTAAAAGCAAGATGTTAAGTAAACAAGTGTAGAGGTGGCATTTGGATAGAACAACAATTTCTAAGACTTTGTGGAAATAGCTGTGAGTTATTCTCTTAGTGTGGGAGACATTACTTTGGATAGAACCCATTCGTCCTTCTCCCTTCATCTCCCCAGGGCTGACCCTGGACCTAATTTGCCTTTGGAGACTCCAGTGAATGTGTGTTCTAGGAACTGATATGAAAACCAGTAGAAAGAATTACAGTCACCCTCACTTAAGGTCTTTAATTTGCTTTAAATAGCTCTGGTTTTAATACTTATACATCGAACTCACAAATGGGTCTAAGAGGAGCAGAATCAGAGGGAGGCTGCCTGCTTTTGTTGACCAAATCATGCGTTTATTTGTCAGGAAGGCAAGGATATAACTTCCAGCAGTGCCTGAAGGAAGAAAGCACATATTTCTCTGCAAACCTAGAACTAGAACTCGAGTTTCATTGCTCAACTGTCAAGGAGCTGACCATGAGTGACTGGAGGGGTTTGAGTTCCCAATAGCCCATTGTTGAAGTTTTTGCCTGGATGCCCTCTTGAGTTGGCAAAATACATATTTATATTCCTGTTATGACACTTAGGTGGTAAAAACTCTCCCTACTGGCTACATTCTTCATGTTATTACACCCATCATTGATTTCATTGGCTGGCATTTAAAAGAGGAAGCTTGTTAAACTAAGCTGTTATGCTTGTGGTTTTAGAGGTTGGCACAACAGATACTTCTAGGGATGGAAGACGTGTGCATGATTAGAAATGCATTTCTACTAACACTACACACATTTCTAGGGAAAAATATTCCTCATCAGCACAAAGCATCTCTAAGTGCATTTGCAGTAGCCAACTCCTAATCTCACTGTCCTTCAAGCCAGCAATGGGGGTGTGAAATTATTTTATTGCCTGGGAGAAGGGAGTTTGGTGCAAGTTCCCATGTCCAAACCCATAGTATATTTAGGAAACACAATGTGGTCTCATTTCATCTCATTCCCCAGAACTTCTTGGTAAGTCAGGGCACCACAGTCCTCTCTTCTACCCTCACCTTCATGCTCAGCTTTAACAACCCAATACAGGAAAGCCAAGTGCAGAATAGAAGCTAATAATAGTCCTAATGATAAAAAATGAAAATAATACTAGCTACCTTTTCCAGGCATGATATGAACACCCTAAGTCATATTTAAGGTCGTAGAACTATTGTTCAAGGCAGATGTTATTCTCACTTACTGGGAACCTGATCATTTATCTGTTTGCCTTAATATCTTGCCCTTCCCTTCTCTTGCTTTGCTCTAGATTGTGAGAAACCACATTCCCTGTGCCCCCTTGCTTATAGCTCTTTAGGTGGCTTAGCTTATAGGAGGCATTGGTATGGAACTGGGGGAGACAAGTGAGAACCCAGGTTTTCTCCCATCCTCTGCCCTCACCTTGGGCAGCATCTCTAATAGCTGAAGCCATGTCAGCTCTGTCGCTTGTCTCCCTCCCTGTGTTTCATCTTCTGACTTTGTCTTCCACTTGCAGGGTGGTCGCAGCTTCATGCTGTTAATCTTTCTTTGCCTCTGTCATTTTGTCTCTTCAGCTCTTACAACCACTGAATAGATAACACACCCATTCTCTGAGTTAATTTCCCTCCATTTGAATGTCCTATGCTGGTTTCCAGTTTCTTGAGTGGCAGAGATTAGCAAACTTCTCTTGTAAATGTCAAAGTAGTAAATATTTTAGGCTTTCTCAGCCAGGAGGCAAAAAGAGATTCTTATATTAGGTATTTATTTAATGAGAAAAATAATTCCTCAAATTATTTAACTCATAGGTCATATAAAAGCAGATCAGCCCAGATTGGATCAGCAGATTTTTGACCCCTGCATCATGGCAAGGAGGAGATTAAAACTTATTTTAAATTATATGAAAATCACTGAAAACCATTGTAAAGAAGAGATGATGGGGTTGGATGACTTTCTTAAGAAGATCACTCTGGCTGCTGTGTTGAGAATACCAGTAGGGGAGCAAGAAAGATGCAAGGAAATAAGTTAAGGCACCACTGCAGCGATCCAGGCCAGAGTGGGTAGGAACGTGGACAAAGGTGGCCATGGAGATGGCACAGCAGGTGACTGCAGTGGTATTCTCAACCCTGAAGCCAGAGTGACTATCCTGAAATACAGATCCGCTCATGCCTTTGAGAAAAGCCATCCTCAAGTCACAGATTGCCCACAGTCCAGTGTGGGTGCTCCATGGGCTCGGTAACCATCTATTTCAATTCCTCAAGTAGGGACATTGATAGAGATGGAAAAGGAACCCAGAAGAAGACAGGGAAGTGGTGCAGTCTGTGCTTTTGTGTGGTAGCCAGGAAGGCAGGCAAACAACCATTCCTTTGGATGGATTTGGAAATGGCAGGAGCTGTTGTTTCTGTGTGATGTTTTCTGTGTTGTTTCATTCCAAATTTCAGACCTTAGAAGGCCAAAGTCCAAGGGATTTGCACCATGCACAGTTAAATTAAAAGATGAACGCATGCTTTCTTATAGCACTCACAGTGACTGGAGAGTGACTGGAGAGCATCATTATAATTTAAAATTCCCATTTACAGCAGAGTTTTTAACCTAAGGCACATGGAGAGAATTCAGGCATCTAGAAACTTGGATTGAAAAAATATTACTTATTTATTTTCACTAACATCTAAATGAAACTTAGTGCTTCCTTCAGTGATAAATGTAGGTCAGAAACCCAAAGTAGAATTAACAGTTCCACTAGCTATTACAGATATTTCCTATCCTGTAACTATTGTTATATATATTTTGAAATATTTACTACTTTCCAAACTCTAAGCGATTATATCTACCATCTTATTCAGTGTTAATAAACTATTACTACATCACCAATTTGTTCTAAAAAAAATCTTGGTAATTGTGCTTTAATATAATTGGCCTTTTTTGTAATTCTGCATATTTATATCCTTAAAAAATGTTATTTGGAGAAGGGGTTTGTTGGCTTCACGCCATTGCCAAAGCTGGAGGCAGAGCGCGGTCCCACCTAGTCTCCACTTCTGTAAGCATTGCTTCTGCACAAGCAGTGTTCATGGGTAGTGCGGGTCCTGGCTTGGGCACAGATGTAAAGCAGAGTTCCCGAAGCTTCTCTTTTCCTTAAGCACCTAGTACTTAAGAGTGAGCCAGCACAGAACCACTTAGCTAATTGTGCTGAATTCAGGGCCAGGCCTCAGGGAGAGAGAAGCAGCCTGTCTGGTCCCCTTTGGCAATCATTTATTCCCAAGGCAAAAAGATTGATCGCTCCTGAACATCTTGGTCCAGTTAATAAGATGCAGATGCTGTTTTAATTCCAAAACACAGAACAACTCCCAACCTTGCTTCTAAACCTCTTTGCCTAATATGGGGTCTAGGATGGGGCTACCAGAGACAGAGCAAAAATGCCATGTGGGGACCATTTTAACACTTGTGCATCTTGATCTTGTTCATTTCCATAGCTTACCCATTTTTCTAATCACCAATTTGAATTTCCTTCCATTCTTTGATTATGTTTCTAAATTTTTGTTTTAGATCAAACAGTCTTCTTCCCTGCATGTCCTGAAACTTGTGTTCCACCAGAAACCCCTCAGAATATCTTTCCCTTTTCAGGGTCACTTCCACCTTAAATGTGGCTTGAGAAAACAGAGGCCTGGGGTAGTAGTAACGGATTGGGGATGGGAAGGAGGAGCTGGTTACTGCTTCCCCTCCGCTAGTTGCTAAGAGACCCTTCCAATTCCTTCAGGACCCTGAGGAGTCTTTTTGTTTCCACCCAAATATCAGGCTTCCCCAAGACATTGCCAAGAACTCATCCTTGAGAACACAACCAATTCCAAAGCCATCCTGAAAGTTCAGGTTGAAATGACAGTTTCTGGTGGCTTGTTCTGTAACTCAAGGGCTGATCGTTCTTTCTCTGATTGCAGATCTTAGCTGCTCTGCCCTCTTCTCATTCATTGTTAATTATTCTTTTCTGCCCCCCTAGTAATTCCCGGCGCTGCTCTGTCTGGGGTGAGTCAGGGAGAACTGCCAACATGTGGCCCCACCAGGAACTTCTATTAAGGTCTTGGGAACTTCGACACCAGCATTTTAAGGTGGATGTCTTTGTTTTGGTCTTTGTTTCAAACATGAAATCCCCAAGCAGGCAGTGTGATTTTGGCCTAGGTGTGGGATGACATGATTCCAGCATTTCCGATGGTTGCACCTGTGTTAGTGATGGGCTCTGATGATCCTGCTTGGGAGTTCCAGATGCTCCTAGCAGGCTTGGCCAGTTTGCACTCTTCTCTGTTGATTTCTTTCCTTTTTGCCTCCCAAGTTCTACCCCACAAACCAGAAGCCAAATATACCATCAGGGTTCTGGAAAGAAGCTAAATTCCACTCAAATAGGACAACTTAAGAAGGATATTGTAGAAGGACCACGGGGATGCTGAGGCACCAGGGAGTAGCACCAGAGCAGCTTAGACCTTCCGGAAAGCCAGAGGGAAAGGGGACAAAGCCTATGGCTGGAGCTGTGGGACAGCTGGAGCCCTGGAGGGTGGTGGCCCAGAGGGCTTGACATAGAGGCATGTGGCTGACACATCACATTTCTTCCTGTTGGCCTTTGACTGGATCCTTCAGTAGCCAGAGGGCAAGGAGTCACCTAGGGGGATCTGGGAGAGGGAGCAGAGTGAGACAGGCAGAGAAGGGACCTGTGGAGGGAGTGGGTTGTGGAGGGGGGTGGCTGCCAATGGGGAATATGTGGTGTTGAAACTTCTCTCATCTCACACCTCCCACAATGTGGAGCCATTCTTCACTTTTCACAGAAAGGTCTTGTCACACAGAAGAAGGGGGTGAATTTTACTGAGGACAGAATAGAGGAGGCAGAGGAAGGTCTTCATCACACACTTCTTGACAGTGCTTTGCCATCTCTTCTCAGTGAACAGTCTCTCCCCACCAAAGTGTGTTGGACCCTACAGGTGAACTAGGGTTCACTTCTTGCTCCTGTCCCCATGTGGGGCCAGGCCCGGCATGCCTCTTCTTGGTCTGTGATCCTCCTGTCCCATATACCTTGGAAACTCCTCTCTTAAAGCAATCTTTGTTTGTCCTGGCTTGACCTGATTTGTATTCAGCAAGTGTCTGGGCTTTCTGAAATTGTGAGCTGTCCTCTTTTGGAGGCAGGTGGGGAAATGTTTTTGCTGGTTTTTGCAGAACAGCGAACATAAAGACCCTGAGTTCTTAGCTCTCGGAGTTGTGAGAAAGATGGGACATAGGAAGCTATTGAGGATTTGGACATATCAGATTTTTAATTAAATTTTTTTTGAATGTGGTAAAAATATATATAACAAAATTTAGTGGCTTAATTTACCTTTAAGCTTAAATGACAATTTGACATTTAAAATTATTCACCCATGTCATAGCGTGTGATAAGATTTCCTTCTTTTTAAAGTATCAATTAATCATCCATGTGCCACTTAATAACATTTTAGTCAATGAACTCCACGTACATGACCTGATTCCGGTAGATGCTGCCATACAGCCTGAGTGTGTTGGCTATACCATGTGAGCATGTGGAAGTACACTCTGTGGCATTTGTGCCATGGTGCCATCGCCTTATGATCATTTCTCATAATGCATCCCAGTCACTAAGTGATGTCTGACTGTGTGACACATTTCGGTTATCTATTCATCCACCAGTGGACATTTGAGTTGCTTCTACCTCTTGGCTACTGTGAATGAAGCTCAGTGAACATGGTTCTACAGATATCTTTTTGAGATCCTGTTTCGAATTCTTTTAGATATATACCCAAAAGTGAAATTTGTAAATCATATGGTGCTCTATTTTTAGGTTTTTGAACACTTCCATACTGTTTTCCATAGTGGCTACACCATTTTACATTCCTGCCAACAATGCATATGGGTTCCAGTTTCTCTGCTGTGAACATTTAATTTCCATTGATTAAAAATTTTCTTGGAAGTTTTTGGTTAGAGGCCAGCCAAATGGGTGTGAGGTTGATATCTCACTGTGTTTTTTTTTTTTTTTTTTACATACAGTTGGGGTACAGGCCAGAGGTGTGGAGCAGTGAGAGGCTTCACCAGAGACAGAGTGGGGAGCAGAACAGGCAGATCAGAAATACACTGCTGAGGGGAGCAGTGGGCGAGGCAGGAGAGGTCTGCCATGCCATGTGGGATTCTCCCCGGCTGGGCGTCGAACTCGCATCGCTGCTGCCGACAGCTCTACAGCGCAGCGCCACCAGGGAGCCTCCTCACTGTGGTTTTGATTTTATTTCTCTGTTGACTAGTGAGGTTGAATATCTTTTTATGAACTTATTGGCTATATATCTTTGGGAAAATGTCTCTTTAAGTTCTTTGTCTATTCAGAAATTGGGTTGTTTGTCTTTTTTGCTTTTGAATTGAGGAGTTCTTTATATATTTGAGGTATTAACCTCATATCAGATATATTACTTGTCAATAGTTTCTCCTGGTTTTTAGTTTGCCTGTTTACTCTGTTGATTTTGTTCTTCAAAGACAGTATCAGGTTTAGCCTAACTTTGCTAATCATAAGAATGTTTGAGCTCTTGTTCAAAATACACATTCTCAACTCCTTCCTCTGGAAATGTTTATTCAGGAGACAAATCAGGATTCATGAATCTGTAGTCTTAATAAGAACCTCGGGTGATTCTCAAATTGAGCAAGCCTATAACACCCTGGATTCTACCTAACACTGTCTCTCAGTTGTGGCCGCACAATAGAATCACCTGCAGGACTTCAAAAAAGTACTGATATCTGATCCCACTCCCAGAATTTATGAATTAATTGAGAATAATGAACTCTCAATAAACAGACCTGTTGGCATTTTAAAAATGCCTCCAGGGTAGACTGATGACCAGTTGGGTTGAAAACCATTGCTGTCTGCTGCTCCAGGCCAGGACCCTATTTCTGGCAAAGTGCCTGGCTCTATTTGTATTTGCTGTACTCCAAACCTCACTTTATTTTGAAAGCAAATTCTTAAATTTCTTTTATTTGAGAAAGGTTCTTTTCCAGTGCAGTGGAGAGTTTTATAGGTATATCTGACACTTGTGGCCCAAAGTCTTGTTGTGGTAGGGAAGTTGAAAAAAAGGCGTCATTTACTTCACTGGCTGACCCAGTAAAGGTTTGCTTTTTTGTAGCAAGATCTAAATTCTTTCTGTAGCAGTTACAGGTATTACCAGTTGAAGAAGTTTGCTGCCACAATAGCACAAAAGAATGAATCTTTTTTCAGTGGGCCATCTATGGTGGTTCTAACACAGCTCATTGTAATTACCCTGGACTCTGGGAAATAGTGTCTCTGTTTCTCACAAGGACTTCTTCTCAAAGTTTGCTAAATAATTATTTTTAAACTATTTCTTCACCACCCGGTATGTTGTAGATATGTTTCTTTGTGTGTCTAAAGAGCAGTACAGGGCAAAAAAAGCTAATTTATAGATTAACTTCCAGTTATCCCTCAATAAACTAATTATTTATTAATGGGGGGAGTCTGATAATGGAAAAGAATATGAGATTAAGATTCTGGATCTGATTCTTTGCGCACTGTTTGTGTACCTGTTGGGCATGACATCTAATCTCTCTGGGTCTCAGTTTACTTATCTGTAAAGTGGAGTTCATACTCACCCAGGCTATAAGAGAATTGAGTGAGGTTAAGACCTAAAAGTTATTTGTCAACTTTGGTATGCAAATAAACATTAGGCTCTAAGTGGTTCTAATTGCTGTTATTATTGGCATTATGCACTGTTATATTTATCAGTGTGCATTGCTTTCTCAAATCTTACCTGCTGGCATCAAAGAGGTAAACTCTTTGCCTGATAGTGCCTGGCAAAGCCCAACTGAGTAACAGTCATCAGTATGTGAAATGTTGTGTGCCAACTTCTGTCTCCATGTGTTCACTAACTATTCCAAAATACCACCAGCCTCCCATTGGGTGGATACAACTGGAACCACATCGTCGTCTCTTTCCTTTAGCTCTTTCAGATGACACTTTCCAATTTTCTCACTAGTCACAGGCAAATAAACAGAAGAGAAATTGTATCATCACTTATCACAACTAGAACCCATTCATGTCCAAGTGTGGACACTCCTATTCTTAGGTAGATTTTAAAACTATTTATTGATACTTGAGGACTCAAAACCATTTGTTGTGAATTTATATGTACATGTGATATATGCATATGTGTAAATTTTCTTTCAGTTAGTAGGAAGAGTTCTTTTAAAGTAAGGATAATTTTGGGATTTTAGTGTGGGAATTTGTGACTTGGAGATTGAAGGTGGGTGCTCATGGAAGTGAGAGCCAGGGCAGGAAATTATAACCTGTGGACCTGATAACTTCTGACATTAGCATATGTGGAAGGAATGTTTATATACAAGGTGGTAAGATGTGAGAAGCAGGAAGGAGACCTTTATTGAGCACTTGCTGCATACTAGCACTGTGTTAGTGATTGCATTTCAGGTTCTCATTTGATTCTCATAGTAATCCTGCTGGAGAGGTCTCATTTCTGTGGTATACAAGAGGCCCAGGCATATAAGTGACCTAATCAAGAACATACAGCCTCAGTGATTTGTTTGGTTTCAATCTGTAACAGGTTCTCTTCTGCTACTCTAATTCAGAAGAAATCAACCATAGGGACACTGAATAGAGATGAATACTAGAAAACTATTGAAGGGAGAAAAACAGAATAAAAGTTGTTTGACCATAAAATACATAGAAGAAAACATAGACAAAACACTGTACAACATAGGTTTCTGAGATGTGTTTGTGGATTCATCTCCAATAGCAAGGAAAACAAATGGAAATATAAACAATTTGAATTACATCAAACTAAAAAGCTTTTGCACAGTGAAAGAGACTGTCACTAAAATGAAGGGACACCCAAGTGAATGGGAAAAAATGTTTGCACATCATATGTCTGATAAGGGGCTGATATCCAAGATCTGCAAAGAACTCATACACCTCAATAAAGAGAAAATAAATGGCCCAATCAAAAAATGGTCAGAAGAGCTAAACAGGTACTTCTCCAAAGACGTAGAGAGGGCCAACTGGCTCAAGAAAAAATGCTCATCACGCTTTTGATAAGGGAAATACAAATCAAAACCACAAGAAGATATCACCTGGACTTGTAAGAATAGCCCATATGAAAAAAACAAACAAACAAACAAACAGAGACAACATGTGCTGGTGAGGCTCTGGAGAAAAAGGAACCCTCGTTTGCTGCTGGGGGTCTGTCGAACTGGTCCAGTCCTTATGGAAGACAGTATGGAGGAGTTTCAAAATGTTTTAAAGAGGAAATCAACCATAGGGGCACTGAGTAGAGATGATCTATATTATGATCTATATTATCTATATTATGATCTTTATTATGACCCAGCATTCCACTTCTAGGTATCTATCCAAGGAAAACAAAAACACTAGTTGAAAGAGATACATGCACTCCGGAGTTCACTGCAGCACTATTTACAATGGCCAAGCTTTGGAAACAACCTAAGTGCCCAAATATGGATGAGTGGTTCAGGAAGATTGGATATAGGTATAAATAGAATATTACTCAGCTATAAAAAGAGATGAAATCTTGCCATGAGAACATGGATGAAGCTAGGGTTGGGACTGTGTTAAGTCAAATAAATCAGAAGGAGAAAGACAAATACTAGATAGACTCACTTACACGTAGAATATAGAGGAATCAAACAAAGGATTAGATAAACTCCCCAACAAATTAATCACAAACCTTAGAAATCTGACTGCAGAACAGAAACTACCAGAGCGGGAGGCAGAAAGCGGTGAGAACGAAGTGGGAGGGAGCACAGTGGGCTATGGGGATGGATTGTAGCTGCCTTGGTGTGGGCATGGTATAGTAACAACACTTGAAGGGAGAGAGCCTGTTCCTCTATAACTCAAACAGTATGTAAACCAATGTTATCTCAATTAAAAAGAGAAACAAAAAATGTTTGATATATAAAATGATGCTATTAAGAGTCGTTTATGTCCCATTTATGCCTAATTACCACATCACACAATAATGATTATGATTAAGTATCTGACAGATGAAGTTAGCTGTACATTTTATTTGATCAGAATAAGGAAGCACAGCACATATAAGCTTCACTTTCATTTCTCGTCTATGCGACGTGGTCATTTGTTCATGACCTCAAGCAGTAATGACTGACTGGCCAACAGTGTCAGGCTAACACCTGTAGCCCAAACACAAAGAAGGTAGAGTCACTCTAGTCTTTGCATTAATCTTAATGGAGAATAATCCACTTGCTAATGATTCCTCCCTGTTGTGTACAGGTATCATTAGGACAAACCACTTAGACTTAAGTGACTCAAAGTTGCTGCTTTTGTTACTGAATTTGTTTAGATTGGCTTTTATATTTTGTCATTATGATGAGTCTGGGTTCACAGTGAATGAGTAAGTGAACTTGTTGTTCTTGGGGAGAGAAGAGAGATTGTTTAAAATTGCAAAGAATTGGGGTGGGGAAGATAGAGCCGTGATGAAGCAAAAAGTAGTGGATTGTGATTCAGACCCTTGTTCTCCTCTTTGCTATGCATGTGTGGTTTTTCTCAACAACTAAAATAAGGATAATAATAATTACTGTATATGGGATATCTTAGTCCCCCCCAAGTGAACTCTGAAATAAGAATTTTGAGTTCAGGTGATTAACTTTGGAGGCGATTCAAGGACACACAATGAGAGAGAGTTACGGCTTTGGGCACCTGGGGGTCAAGGTATTAATTATCTACTGTTGTGTAATAAATCACCTCAAACTTCAGTGGCTTAAAACAATAACAACTATTTATTATATTTATATTTTTTATAGGGTAAGGATTGGGGAGTGACTTACCTGGGTGGTTCTGGCCAGGAGCCCTCATAAGATTATTGTAAAGGTGTTGGTTGGAGCTGCATTCACCTGAAAGCTTTAGTGGGATGGGGCATCCAGTTTCAAGGTGATTCAAGCACATGGCTGGTGAGCTGGTGCCAGTTGCTGGCAGAACACCTCAGTTCCTTGATGTGTGCTCTACTCTGCAGGCTGTTTGTGTGTTCTCAGAGCAGGGTGCTAGCTTTCCTAGAAATGGTTATCCAAAAGAGAAGCAGCAATTTTATAACATGCATCTGGAAGTCATATAACATCACTTTCTTAGGGTGGACACTAGAAGTGAGTCACTTAGTATAGCCCACCTTGAGGGGAAGGAGATTAGTTTCTACCTTTAAAAGGAATGAGTTTCAGAGAATTTGCGGACATAGCTTGGAACTCACACATACTTGTGTGACTAGTGAAACACACTTCAGAATTTTCTTTTCCTGAGAGTGGATGAAGCTGGGTTATTTGTCACAACTCCTATCACTATTGGTTGAAGGTTAATTTTGTGGAGGCAAGAATGAGTGAGAGTAGGGGAGGGGGATAATTCCAGTGGTCTCAGTGGTGCTGAAGAGACAGTCCCTGGGATTCCAAAGGTGCTTGAAGGTTCCTGTTGTGTCCATGTTGACACACTATATTGCCTGGCCTGATTCTTGTCCACAAGAAGAGCCATTAGTGCACATTCCACAGCAGGCTGGTTCAGAGATGTGAGCTCAGCGTAAGCCTAGTTCTTACCTTATTTCCATGTGTCATGATTGGAAGAACCTGCCTTTTCTTGCCACATTTGTTTTCAGCTGAAAATGAGACTGAGGTTCTTGTTCTATTTCTTAACCCCCTTGCTTGAACTAGCAAATGATTTCCAAATGCCATGTAAATGGGAGGTATTTATAAACATATACACATACACTTGTATCCACAAAGACAAATTGCAACCCTCTCTGCTCTGCTATTTCTGGCACTAACCTTCATTTATAATGCCATATTTATGTAATTATAGTGCTGTAGTGGTGGATCATGATTTCAAAATACAATCATAATCACTATCAGAAGAAATGGGGGAGAAGATGAAAAACAAATGCAAAGCAATTAAATACTCCTCATGAATGAGTTTTCCCATTGCCTCCCGTGCTCAGATCTTGGTATGCTCTGCCTCTGGGGGGAGGGTGTGTGTGTGTTGGCAATTTAGCTTTCGTTACAAATCTGTGCCTAGGACTAGACTTATATTTATTATTTAAATATAAAATATTAATATACAGATATGTATTTATTGAACATAAAATAGACATATAGATTTATATTATTATATTTATTATTGTATTTATTGTGACTACCCAGTGAAGTGCCTCATCAACTCAAGATTCCCATCTTTCTACTTGATAAGATATTTTCTGTTTATCTGTATCTTAGTGGTCAGGGGTCATGGCAACAAGGTATAATTTTTAATGGCCCAGTAGTCCCCACTTGTGAAAAGGGACCCTTTTTTAAATATAGTAGTTTCCCACGTACATTGTTTCTGGTTGTTTCTCTGTGCCTGAAAATAATTTCCCACTTACAGAATCCACCTGTCCTTCTGTTCTTGCTTTCCCAGCCCCTTTCCTCCCACTATCCTTTTGCAGCATCCCTCCACCCCCATCACTGACTGAGATGCCACAAATTCAATGGAGTCCTATTTTTCTCTGCTGGGCAATTCGCCAGCTAGAAGCTCAGGGGTCTGGGTTGCTTTGTGTTGGGGACACAAAGCCTCTTCTGCTTGCAGTATTCTTGTGGACCTATTGAAATACTGAGTGAGTCCCTTTGCAGTGCCTGGAAAACCTAAATGTTTTCAATTTCTGGCTTCGATTACAATGAAAGCACAATATACTTTTCCAGATCTTACAACCTTAAAGTAGTTTGTAAAAAAAAAAAAAAAAAAAAAAAAGTAGTTTGTGCCTTCAATTTGGGAGGTACTTTTTTTTTTTTCCCAGAAAGTTCCCCAGGTTTATCTCACATGAAATTCTGTTCTGAATGACATACCTAGTCACATTGATGAAAGTATTTATTTTCAGGGTATTGCACTTTGCCAGATTGGGGAAGATTTCAGAAGAAAGGGAGTATTTTAAATTATTATTGTTATTATCTTGGTTGGGTTTCAAAGAATGTTCACTCATTATTTTGCACTTGATCTTAGCCAAAAGGCCGAGAAGCGATGCACTCATTATTTTGGACTAAAAGCTCATCTCAACTTTTCAGATCAATCATTTTTATCATCTGTCTTTTACATGTCTACTGTTTGTCCCTGACTACTGACCCCTTTGTGTTTGGGGGGACCAGGAGAAAACATAGGGAGGAAGGAGGTATGCGAATATAAATGAGAGGTCCAATCCCTTTCTATTTCTTCACTCAATGTCACACATGTGAGTCTGTGAGCTTCACAACAGTTGTGCGTCCTGTACCCAGCACATCTTCTGGATTGAAAAGGAGAGAGTCAAACATATCATTTTAGCTAGTTTACATTCTGCTAGCTTTGGAACTTCATTTTGTTGGCTTTCTAGTTCTCAAACTCTTTTTTAAGGGTCCCTGAATGGGGATCTTCTATTTGATAGAGACTGAGTAAGGGATGTGTTTGTGTCTTTTGATCTATTGATAGGTTACAGGGAAGGCACAATATACTTTGCCAGATCTTAAAACCTTAAAGTAGTTTGTACCTTCAATTTGGGAGGTACTCATTTCTTCTAGAAAGTTCCCAGGTCTACCTCACATAAAATCCTATTCTGGATAACATACTTAGACACATTGTTGAAAATATTTATTCGTGACTGAGTTAAAAGCTAGAAAATAGGTTAGTTCCAAGAAATTCATTCCATTTCATAATTGAAGTGATAGTCTATTAAAATAATTTAAAACAATTAAATAGGTTTCCTTTATATAGATTCTTTTTGCTGATCTAGGATAAGGAGACCTGCTTTCACTAACAATTCTTTCCCTCTAACTCAGTTTACTTCCTATTGTACCTTTTTTGCTTCTGAAAACTTACTCCTATTTCACTGCTGGGTAAGGATCTCCTGACCACATTTCCCTCATCTGTGGTGTCTGCACATACGCTAATAAATTAACTGTGCAGGATTGCTGTGTTAGAGATTTGGTGTGGAATCCAGCGAACTATAGCAAATTATTTTTATCTCCTGCTCCCTGTTAAGCAGTGGTTGTTATTCTAATATCTATATTTTACATTTAGCTGTTTGATCCTCAAAGCCTAAAAGTAGCTGCCATGCAGAGTTTTTTGGTGTCAGAGATGCCAGTGGCAGCTATAAATTCTTCTGGTTGAGCTACATCCAATTACCACAACCTAAAAATATGTTCAACTGTGTATCCCCCTCCCCCTGCACACCTATATATTGTGGCCTGTAGTGATATTACTTCTGCATACATTCCTCTTTTCCTTCCTCACAAACCCACTGATTGCAAGATTATCATGTTTTCGATTTTTGCACTGCCTGGTTCTGTTGCTACCGGGCATGGTTCTTTGATTTCCTTTTAATTCATATGTTTTGCCAAATTTCCTAGAGCATGTTTCTGTTAACTGCAGCCAAAGGACCTGAGAACAGATTTCTCTAGTAGTATGTCAATCTCTGTCCATGCCATTATTTTTGAATGATTAGGATGAAAATTTACTTGATACGACAGTTCAGAAGGACAATAATAGAAATGTTAAAATATGCAAAATATTGCTAATAATGGTGATTGTACCTTAGCATTGTAGATGCTAACATCTGAATTTATACCTAGTTAGGTTAGTGATAGAAGCATGCGTTAGAGTAGTAATAATAGCCTTTGTTCAAGGATTAGCTATAGGAATACTCCAAAGTGGCATTGTTGTCCCATAGATGAGAAATTGAGGTCAGCTAACACTAGATGGTGATGGGATTCAAACAATTTCTGACTTACCATAATGCTATTGGTAGTAACTCAAACTGTAATCTTGGGGAGTTGAAGAGAACACTGCCAGTAGGGCAGTTCTAAGTGTAAAGGTTGAGATAAACTCAGGTGTAAATGTCAGAAGATGTGGACCCTGGGTGGTTAATTCTAAGAGTTGAAGAAAAGCAACCTGTAGGGTGTAATTAAAACTAAGGTAGTGTTCATGCATCACAAAAGTCAACATAGGGCCTCTCTGGTGGCATAGCAGTTAAGCGCTGCGCTGTGGAGCTGTCAGCAGTGGTGATGCCAGTTCGACACCCAGCTAGGGAGATTCCCACATGGTGTGGCAGACCTCTCCTGCCTCGCCTGCTGCTCCTCTCAGCAGTGTATTTCCGTCAATCTGCCTGTGCTGTCCCCACTCTGTCTCTGGTGAACCCTCTCGCTGCCCCACACCTCTGGTCGGTACCTCAGCTTGTATGCATAAATAAATAAATCTTAAAAAAACAAAAGTCAACATAACAAAGATGTCAGTTCTCCCTGATTTGATCTATAGGTTTAATGCATCGTACCAAAGTTCCAGCATAGTTGTTAATAGATATAGACAAGTTTATTAAAAAATTTACATGGAAATGTGCAGGACTTAGAATAGCTAAACTATTTTGCAAACAGGGAAGTGGGAGTCATCACTCTACCTGATACTAAAGCTTACTGAATAGCAATAGTATTCAAGACAGTATGGTGCTGGAGAAAGGATAGACATTTAGATCAAAGGAACAGACAGAGAACTAACTTATAAACCTACACAATATGCCTAACTGATTTTTGATAAAATTGCAGATGCAATCCAAGGAGGTAAAGATAGCCTTTTTAACAAATAGTGCTGGAACAATTAGCAACATTCTTAGGCAAAAAATAAAACAAAAAGATAGAAAGAACCCAATATAAACCTCATATATTATATAAAAATGAACTCAAAGTGGATCTTAAACTTTAATGTAAACATGGTAAACATCTAGGAAAAAATACAGGAGAAAAATTTTCAGGACATTGGGTTGATAAAGCTTTCTTAGGCTTCACACTGAAAGCATGATCCACAAAAGGAAAACTTGGTAAATTGGACATCATCAAAATTAAAAATTTGCTCTGTTAAGTTGTGTTACGCTACAGACAGGGAGAAGATATTTTGGGCCACATATCTGACAAAGAATTTATAATTAGAATATATAAAGAACTCTTAAAACTCAACAGTAAAAATTAAACAAACAATCTAATTAGAAAATGGGCAACAGACGTGAATAGACATTTCACTGAAGAGAATATACAGATGGCAAATGAGCATATGAAAAGATATTAAACATCATTAACTATTAGAGAAATGCAAATTAAATCCACAATGAGACATAACTACATACCTATCAGAATGAGTAAAATATAAACAATAGTAATGACATCAAATGCTGGCAAAAGAGTGGAGAAATTGAATCACTCATGCATTGCTATGGAGATATAAAATGGAACAGCACTCTAGAGAGTAGTTTCACAAATTTTTACAAAAGTACACATACACTCACCATATAACCCAGAATTGCACTCTTGGCATTTATTCCAGAGAAGTGAAAGCTGACATTCACATCCAAACCCATCTATGAATATTCATAGCAGCTTTATTTGCTATTCACCCAAACTGAAACAACCCAAACATGCTTCAGAGGGTGAACAGATAGACAAACTATGGCACATCCACACCATGGAATACTACTCAGCAATAAAAAGGAATGAGCATTGATATTCATAATAACTTGGATGGCTAACAAGTGAATTATGCTGGGTGAAAAATAGCCAGTCTCAAATGGTTGCACTCTCTGATTCCATTTTGATAACAGCTTTGAAATGAAAAAAAAAATAGAAATCATAGAAATGAAGGTCAGATTAGAGGTCACCAGAGGTCAGGAGGGAAGGAATTGACTGTGGTTATAAAAGGGTAGCATGAAGGATCTCTGTGATGGAACCTCTGTATCTTGACTATGTTTTGTGAGTGAACAATTCTATAAATGTGATACAAGAGCATAGAACTAAAAACAGGTGTGCACGCGTGTGCGCGTGCACACACACACAAAATACTTGTAAACTGATGAGATTTGCATAAAGTTGGTAGACTCTATGTCCTAATGTCAGTTTCTTGGTTGTGATTTTATACTGCAGTTATGCAAGATGTCTCCATTGGGGAAACTGGTCTACAGGCCACCTTTTTCCTACATGTGAATCTGTAATTACCTCAAAATGCAAAGTTAAAAAAATCAAGTGAGTAGCCAATATAGATAGGGCCCCAGGCAGTAACTGGTGTAAATCCAAGGGTCACCTATTCCCCCGGGTAGGCCCAGGCCAGCTGCACCTGTTTCCACAGCCCAAGTTCTCCCCAAGTGATGCCGTCTTCCACTGTTCCCCACTTCCTCCATCCACAGGGCTTAGCATCACAGTATCTGGAATGAGGATTTCCTTAAAGCTTCCTAAATAATGAGGTCTTTTTCCAATGTCCATTTTCTATGAAGTCTCTCCAACAGGTGATGTTACTACAAATCTTATATACTACTGCTTTATTACCACTATTATTTTAACTTATTACACAAATGAACTACAAAGCCAGATCACAAAGGGGGAGCAAATGGAGTACAACTTGCCAATGAATTAACTGAAGAATTCCTAACTTTTAACCAAAGATTCAAAGACTCCACATTCAAAGTTGATGGTATAAACAGGCAAGAAAAATGGTGAATATTAAACTTCTTTTTTACTTTTTCTCATTAAAAATAAAGAAGAATGAAAAAAGTAATTACTGTATAACATGAGTTATTAGTGTTGTAGAACAGAATACTGAGCATCTCTTTAGTGAAGAAAAAAAAGTTTTCTTTTGATTTATTTACTTTCCAAAATAGAATAAGGACTTCTGAGGTCAGGGCAACATAACTGTAATTCTGAGTCACTATGGTAAAATGAAAACTTGGCAATTGTTTGGCATGACAGTTCAAGGATTTCTTTTCCCACTTGCCACTCAGAATAGAAGCTAATCATAAAAATAGCTATTTGACAAACAAAGCTTTTTCTGTGCCCCTTCTAAGATCTTAATGGTTAGTAGGTAGTGGGCCAGATTTTCTAAGTAGGCAAAGAGTAAGTCAGTTATTTTGCCATAGCCTTTCTACCTTAAATTTTGCCAGTGTTCTGATTTGGAAGTGTTCAACATTTAACATCTAACAGTGTTAAAGCGTATGGTTAACCCACTTTTATATAATTATACAGTTCTCCAACAAAGACCAGAAAAGGAATAATGAAGAATAAATAAAACCTTAAATTGGGCTCACACTGTAGATTGCATGTGAAGTTAGAGTTGTGTGCCACGTCTATAAAATCATAAGGAAGCTGCCTTTAACTGCATCCTGAGGAAGTTCTGGAGATAAAAAATATCTGCAGAAAGATTATGAGTAACTTCCTACATGATCCCCCTGATCTTATGGGGCTGTGTTAAGTATTAAGGCACATTGCTGGCATAGAAAAGACACTTCTTCATTGTTAACTGCCATTGTCATTGTAATCATTATCTTTAATCATCAGTGTTTGAGAGTGAGGAAAGCATCACTGGATAGTCTCATTTCTTCCATGTCTGTTCTGTTTCCAGGAGATCAGAAATGGAATGAGATCTCACAATGGTAAAGTTTTAGCATCATCCCCTGACCTTTGTCTCTTGATATGTGGAGGAGCAAATATGGAGGAACAAATATGGCTTTCATGACCCCTGAACCAGGGGCAGATAATACATCAGTCCCCCTGGAAGAGTTGTGTGTACACTGCAATTTTTGGCTACAGAATATGATCCCCTGTCTGACTATATTAGTCAAGCACACTAGCCTGACCTCATACCCTTGGAATATTCTGTCAGAGAGAAGTGGCTGGTGGTATACCCTGGCCCTCTGAGGTCTCTAAACATAATTTTCTTGCACAGTTAATATAACAATTCTTGACTTAGAAGAATGTGCTTTGTTTTGCTTAATGTTGAATTCATATGTCACCATCTACAATGGGTCATACTGAGTTGGGCCCAGTAGTCAGAGAAATTTCTCTAAACAATATTTACCCAGAGTAGATGCCACGATTGCATTATTTTTTTTATATATATTTTTATTGTTATTTATGTCTTTTACATTTTGTATTCCCCTTGGGTAGCCCACCACCAATTCACCTGTGATCCATCTGCATTTTTTTATTGTTATTTATGTCTTTTACATTTTGTATTCCCCTTGGGCAGCCCACCACCAATTCACCCGTGATCCATCTCCACGGTCCCCTGTATTCTCCTCTCTTCCATTTTGTATTTTGGACTGCTAGCAGGTCTACCCAGAACCCAATGCAGCCACTAACTCTTGCCAGATTATCTCTCTACTTCACAGTGTCAAATTGAAGTGGCACACACAGCTTTATTGATAGTGCCTTTTGGAAATTTCCCCTTTACCAATATGTTGGCCTCTTGGAAACATGATTTATCCAACAAAGTTTATCCTAACAAAATCTTATAATATCAAATGTTAGCAGAGGGCTTAAGCATACGTTTTCAAAGACTCATTTCTTATTCACTTAGCTACTGTAAATGGATAATTCTGAAAAATGAATGATAGAAATCTATTTTTGACAAGTCCAGTTGGAATGTCACACCCACCATACTCCCTGATCTTCCTTATTTCAACACCATTACTTCAGTGATTGCTCCTAGGTTATTTCTTCCCAAAACTCTATCTCAAGTTCAGATTGCAAACTGAATCCGAACCAGAATATGCAACTGAATATACTCTGTGTGAGCTGGTCAGTTAAAGAAGAAATGTAAATGTCTAATACTCCTGAGTATGTTCAACAGTCCATAGTCAGAGAAATATACATTAAAATGTGATTAGATTGAAAACAGATTAGTGGAGTGAGGAAAATTTGTGAAAGGGCCAAGAATAAAACTCCTAGTTTTTTAGTTATTCTTGGTGTCTCAAGTCATAAAATTATACTCTAATGATTTGATACAAGGTTTTAGAAGAGATGGAAATAATATCCATTGCCTTTCTGTGGGTTATGTTTATTGGGCAAGCATTGTGCTGTGGGTAGGGACAGACAAGAGACATTTATGACAGTCCTTGACTTTAATGACCTCAGAACTATGGTGACTGAACTATAAGACCAAACAATTAGCAAACCATTGAACGCAAAACTTTGTTTCATGTTCTAAATTCTAATGGAACGTCCATAGAAGAAAGATAGCATTAGTTAAAATAATGAAAGACTTCTGGAAGAATGGGGCATTTAAATTAGATCTTAACATCTGTGTACAATTTCAGGGAGCAGAGGCAGAGTATTGCAGGATGGGTATCCACATGAGCCCAGGAATAGAGGCAGGACAAGTAGAATATATCTGAGAAATAGCAAGAACAAAAGTTTAATAAATGTGGAGGATCTTGAGAGGAATGAAGAATCAGGTAATGATACAGAGGCTTTATTATGAAAGCTCTCAGCTGGGAGGAGAGGTGTGGATTCAACTTAAAAGGCCATGGGCAAGCATTTAATTTCAGGGCCACTTATTGAGCCTTCTCTATGTATTCTCAGGGTTCTGAGGAAACAAGGGTGAATAGGACATTGTCCTACCATGGAGGAGTTTGTAGGTTACAGCAGATGATGTGAAGGTGGTGGCTGAGGTTAGATGGGAAGACATTTACAGAAGAATGGGGAATTCAGGAGCCTGGAGCACAAAGGTTGAGGCAGAATTCAAACCAAAGAAGAACTGTAACAGTTCTTCTTAGGAATAGTTGGGTGTTTGTAACCCCTTGATTTCAGCTTTTGTTCTTCAATTGAATCTTTGAGACAAGAGGATAAGTTAAGATGACTGGATTGAGCAAATATTTTTTCCTCAGTATAAATGTCTTGTCCAATATTCATTGTTTATCTGAGATTTGGTTTAACCAGGCATCTGGTAGTTTGCCTAGCAACCCTAGGAAAGTTCTCTTTTACATCCCATTATAATTTTAATGTTTCACTTCCTATAACAAAGAAAGTACAAGTTGAGAACACTAGCTGAACATTAAAAGGGAACATGGTCAGCTTTGATTTGAGTATAAATGTGTGACAAGTTCTTGAAGAAGGACTCCATACCACCCTAGTTACATATGCAAAAAAGTATCATTTTGGCAAACATTTGTTACAGAGAAGAACCCTGTATAATGAAACTTTTATTCAGTTGTAATAAATTCTAATAAGGGTCCTTAACAATAACATTTTTTTTAGGTCTAAACATAAAGAAATAAGTATAAGAAAGAATAATTCTGCTGTATTTGCTTGTCCTGGTCTTTGCTTCTGAATGTAGTTTACCCTCTACAGTTGATGAACTAGACTGTGTACCATTTTTATTTCCAGAAGAAAGATGATAAGGGAAGTAGATTCTTCACAATTTTATTATTTTGGTGTCAAAGATTCCAGCTGATTGCCATTTCCTATCTCCAACATCCAGCAAAATCTACTTAGCTCCCCAACTGCTTGCAAAACAAAGTAAAATAAAACAAAAACATCAAAGAGTCCAGTAAATTGGGATGGGTGTGGGGGATAATGATTAAAGAGTATTTTTGAGGCGCCTTTGACATCAATTTCATTCTCTCAGTGTGTTCAAGGAATTCTTTCTCTGTTTCTTTCACAGCAGAGAGGTTTGACTTCAACTCTGCTTGTTACTAACTTTTGAAAGCTGGGGATGTGATTTCTTAACTTGAGATTTATGTAATAAAACTTGATAGCCACAAAACCATTTGAAACCCTGGAGCATTTGTAAGAATTGGGTTTTTGTTGAAGTACATAATAAATAAAAGAGTGGTTTAACCCACAAAAATGCAAATCATAGTAAGAGGACATATGGATTATATGGGGGAATGGCCAGGCATCTCTTGGTGGCAAGCAACAAAAATCCTTTAAGAAAACTCAAATGAAATGGGTTTTTTTCAGGGGACTCCAAAAGTTATTCTGCAGGATATGGCTGTGACAACAAGAATGTTCTGATATGTTCCTCTCTGCCTCCCTCCCTTTTCTCTCTCTCTGACACACACAATATCATTGCAACCATCCAGAATAAAGTCATCATCTTTGTTTGTTTGCACCATCTTCCATGAGCACTACATTCATGACTAAACAACTCGATTGTTGGTGTCTGAATTCAGCTTTCCATGAAGGGGACTCTGGGTGCTTACCTTTAATCAAGTGTCTATCAACAAGATATGGGAAGGATCCCATGGCTTCCCATATCCTTAGCACTGACCATGGATATGGACAGATTTGGACAAAGCAGCCACCCCAAGAGACATGATATAGGTGTTTATCTCCTATATATTTTCCTCTAATTGTTCCCAACCTGATAGGGCTGATGTTGTACTCTAATGTTTATGAACTTTTGTATATTTTAATCAAGTTCTAAATTTACTGAGTAAGTCCTTCAGATCATTTGGTTTTATATTATGGGTTTTGTAGTTTAGCTTTCCACTGAAGCTACTCATACCATGAACAGTATTGGGATGGAAGTATTATCTCCAAGTTCATTTCAAAAAAATGCCTAAGGCAGCCTGGGATTTTCAAGGTCATGTGTTCTAAGCTACAGACCTAGTCTTTCTGCAGCTGACCACTTTCTGACAGCATGGAAGCAGAGAAATAGATACTTTGTGATTCTTACTGCTCTGTCCCAGTCAGAGGGATATTGTCACTGATATCAAGGTGATTCAGGGAGGAGGGACTTTCCAGGTAGTACTTTAGACTAAACGTGGCACAGCCATGCTGGTTACCTTCCGTTCTCTTTTCTAAAGCAGGTCTGATTTAGTGGCAATGCAGTCTTAAATCCAAACCCCCCTTTGGCCTATAAACACTCCATATCACCGTGATAAGTGAGGACAGCACTTGATGCAGCACAGTGTTCAGTGGGAGAAGGAGGAATCTCTCTAAATTAAACTCTAATCAAAGGCTTGAGGCTTAACAAAAGGCATTTCACTGAATAATTGGTTATAGCAATTGAGTTTTCTAGAGATAATTTTTTTTGGCTTTCACTCAAGTTGTAATGTGCATTGTGTTCGAATGGGAGTAGACAAGAGGGAGTAGAGATGGCCTTTTATAGGCTTCCAGTTAAGCTTTTAATTTACACTGGTTATCTATACCTCTGGATGCTCCCACATCATTACCTGTGAGATAGTAGAGAGAAAAAAAATGGCATTCTATTTTCTGCACCCTCTTCTCTTTGAGATCTTGCATCTTCATTTAAAAGCAATCAGGCAGGCAGGTGAAGGGATTGGAAAAAGGATGACTTTTAATAGCTTTTGAGATCAAGTTTCCAACTTCCTCCTTAAAGATTGGCCCAGGCTTCTCTGATCTCCAATGTGTTATTTTCAGTTCTACCTTGTGTGTTTTAAAATTTTCACATTTTTCAGATTTAAAATGTCTTAAGAAATACAACAGGGTATCTGGAGGTGGTATAAATAGGAGAGAAGATGCTCTTCAAAATCCACCCAAATTCAGTCTATCGGTCAATTAGAATATATTTTACCTGTGACATTAGTTTCAGGTCTCTACAAATCTATGAGCACTACACCTGATGGGAGTAATCAAATACGGCACAAAAATTGACAAGGCAAGAAAATAAATAAATTTAAGTGAATAAAAAATGGTCTCTATTAAGACATCTATAGGGAGTGTACTACCCACTTGGAAATGCTGGGTGTTTATATGTTTGATTCTACCATCACCCTTCTCCCTTCCACAGGGTGTTAGGTTGGGTAGGTGCCACGGTACTGGAATCTTAATCTAGAGGATAAACCAGGGGAGTCAAGTATTGTGTATCTGAAAGTCCCTGTGTAGACACCAAACCCAGTAGGGCAGGTTCAAGACCAAGATCTCAGCATCATTCATGATCTGAGTGTCGGAAATCAAGACCAAAGTAAGTGGAAAACATTTGGGAAGGGGCATGGGATGACACCTGGAGAGATGGATTTAAAGCAGTCTCAGGAACAGCATTTAATTGTCTTGTGAAAACATTCTAGAACAGTATACGTAGTGGAGTGTCCAATAATGTCAGCCTGTGACTCTGGTCACAGTCTGGTGATTGGGACTGCTGAGCATGCCCTTCAGAATATCAAAAATCTGTAAGAATAGCATCAACCTTCTTCATATTGTTCCATAACAAGAAAAATCTCTAAGTATTGGAGCCCCAGTTGTCCCTGGATTAATATAGCTCGGTGATGAATCCAAAAACTCTTCAAAAATAATGGATTAATGATGCTATGGCAGTGACTATTTGAGGCACCCGTGATGAAATGATGAGGGAGTGTCTCTGCTTTGACCTTCTTTCCTTGGTCCAACAAAGCACACAACTGTCCACCAAAGGGCATATGTCCTGCATTTACAGCATAGCCATGATTTAAGGAGACAAAAATAG
The DNA here is from genome assembly GCA_004024925.1 of Scalopus aquaticus. Lineage (NCBI taxonomy): Eukaryota > Metazoa > Chordata > Mammalia > Eulipotyphla > Talpidae > Scalopus > Scalopus aquaticus. Next base: position 44,628 of record PVIJ01008506.1, read on the forward strand.
GATAATTTTGCTTGTGTTTTGAGGACTCTATAATCTGACTGCTTATTTCATCGGTGGAGTGGGGTGGGAGTGATCCAGGCAGAGTCCAACTGAATGACTGGAGCCAAAACTCAGATTCTATGAGTTGGCCTTACTCAAAGGAGGGTGAGGGGAGGCAAGAAGACAAGCTGAATCATAGATACCATAGGAAAGTTAAGGATCAGACAGAAGGGACAGCACACATATACATGAATGCAGAAGGCTGTGGTAGAAAGATTAGGAACCAGAGAGATACCAGACCAGTGCGGAAGTCAGTAAGAGAGAAGGAAGGGAGTGAGGGAGGAAGATAGAAGATGTGCCATCAATTGCTAAAATAACCAGGAATGAAATGTATTAATTCAATACATCTTTTAGTCATTCAACAAGTGTCCATGTGTTCATTTATGCAACATTTGCTTCAGTGTCTAATATGTTCTAGGTTCTGTGCCTAAATCTTGGGACACAATACTGGTGGGATCCAAACATCAACATGGTATGATAACTATGACTTGAAAGAGGGTTATGAGAATATGTAGGGAGGGCACTTAAGGAGTTTGGGAGAAAGAGGGAATTTTTTAATGGTAGAGAAAGCTGAGTTGAGCTTCAAGGAGCAGGGATTAGGTGGAGGATGCTCCTTTTAGGCAAAGGGAATGATACAAGTGAAGACTGGGCAGCAAGAGAGAGCATAGTATCTTGGGGAAGTCACATCATTTGACCTGGTTGGAGCAGAATGCAAGTGTGGGATGAGGAGTCAGATAAAGGCAAGAACCAGAACTTGAAGTGCCTCCTAAGCCATAGCGGGGATGTTGGACTTGTGAAAGCCATGGAGAGCCATTGTAAGGCTCTGAAGCAAGAGGAGTTCCATCTGAGCTGTGTTGTCTGGCTGCAGGTCACATAATTTAAAGTTGAGATGGTAATGAGCTGAACCAAGAGGTGGCAGTGGAGCTGGAGACAGACTAGGTTGTCAGGGTGACAGGGTTTGGTTATTGGCCAGAGAAATGAGGGACAGTTGGGAAGCAAAGATGACTACTGGGTTTCTAGATTGTAGTCATTTCCTGTTTGGGGAACTGAAAAAAGGAGAATTGGACTCTGGAAGGAGGCAGTAAATTCAGTCTGGATAGGTATGGACTGGAAAGTGACAGTGCCTGTTTGGGTGAGGTTATTCACAGCACCAAGCAGAGGCCCGTGGTCAGTTAATGACCTTGGTTATTTTTCCCTCAGGCATGGATGAGGATCTGCATTGAGCAAATAGGGAATTTGGGCTGGAATGTCAGAAGGATAAACTTTAAGCTAGGCTTTAGATTTATAGTAATAAAATCTAGCCTTTGGATGCAAAGAGACAAATAAACAAGATCTACATTTCCATGTAATAAAAAGAAGTCAAGGGATTTCACTTGTACTAATGGTACTTGTTTTACGAACTCTTTGACATGCTTCTGTAGCACAGCAATTGCTCTGTACTATGCATTTCTGGGAAATTCCTGTAGGGAATGGCTAGAAATGGTATATTTCACAAAAGACATGCCCTCTTCCCGGGCTGCTGAACCCCTGTGCATCTGACTTTCTCCTTCTCGGGTCAGTATTTCAGTGCTGTCAGGATGCTGTCTGATGTCTGCTTGTCTTGAACCCCAGAAGAGAGCCATCTGTTGAGTCCTGCAATGTTTCAGCCACCAGTCATGCATCGTTATTCTAGCCGTGTGTGCTGTCGCTTGTAGAATTTTTTATAGATGGAGGCCTAAATTATGTCCTGAATTAGATGCTTTCATCTACCTGTGGCAAATTGCAGCATACGCTAGAGGAAATTCCCTCCTGGGTGATACTTGAAATATTTGGGGTATTAATTTGTTCAGATATCCCACTACTCTTTTTAAACAACTCTTTTTCTATTACCATTCAGTCTTCAAATGTAAATGTGTATCTGTGTGTGTGTGTGTTCTGAATTGTCTAACACCAAAAGCATTTTCTACTTTCTCATTATGAACCTTCTCTGTCCAGAAGGAGAAAAAAACTTGTGGAGGAGATATACTTTGTGTGTGTGTGTGTGTGTGTGTGTGTGTATAAAATATATGTGTATATATATATATTTAATAAAATGACCTATTTAAGGATGTTTAAAGGTTGTATCCTGGCATAGTACATTTGTAACCTTAACATTTTAAAGAGAGAATCATTTTGAATTTAACCCACTATCAGTGATACCTGCAAAGGAATAATTCCACTTAATAGTTTCAAATTACATGAAAGCTCTAGCTTCAAGGAAAAAATAGCCAATGGTAAATGGGGGTGGTTTGGGAGAGAGATGCATTGCAGAGCCAGATCAATTGATGTAGGTTCATGCTACAGGCACTGAGAAATTACCGTCTCTCTTTCTAGCTCTGCCTGTATCAGAAGGACTCTAGTCCTTGAGTTTGAAGACAGGCTCTCGTAGGGTGGGTTGAGCTTCTAACTGAATGGGAACATCCTGGACAGCAAGAATTTCCTCTTCTAGAAAACCTTTAGGAATTTTAATGTATGTGGATTTAAAAGTTGTGGGATCAAACAGGGGAGAGAAGAGCAAACAGGGAGATAGAGAAGACTATGGTGATGGTTTATGGGAGAACTGGTGGTGGGAATTTTACAGAGAATATGCAGTGATATTATATATATATATATATATATATATATATATATAAAGATATATAGTGATACACACACACTCACACACACACACACACACACACACACACACATATATATATATATATATATATATATATATATATATATATATATATATATAAAGTGTGAGATTTTAACAGATTGAGTGGACTTATAATCAATCTTGGAAATGGAAATAAAGTTAAAGTGAGTAGCTCCCTATGAAAGACTCTCCATCATCCTTTGGATAAAGCCCAGTGTTCTCAAAATCACTCATGAGGCTTTTATGATTTGAGCCCTGATTGCATTTCTAGCCCTATATTTTGTCATCCTTGCCTATCCCTTCCACACTGTGGTATTTACTTTAAGAGTTACTTTCTTTGACAAACTATTTTTTCTCTCCAGGACCTAATGTGAGCTCTATATTCTACTTCCTCCATGTGTGGCTAACTCTGCCTCAGTCTCCAAAATGGATGTCATTTTTCTTTCCAGAGTCTTCCTTCCTTTGTAGATGTACCCTGTAATCTCCTTATTCTTCCCTTCTAGAGCACTTACAACACTGTATTGAAACTATTGTTTAATCATCTGTTTCCCTGTCTCCCAGGGGCAAGAGTAACTTTTGTTGAATTAAATTGTTGATCTGATGAAAATTTGAGAGAAAGGTGCTGAATTGTACAGCAATTGTATATTTCTTCAAAACTGTCTCCATCTGTGCCTCCTATTTAAATACACTTTTATGAGAATATTAGGCAATATTTATCCTTAGGTTTTAAACTAAAGCATGCTGTTGTGAAAGAAAGGATGTAATTTAAATGCTATCCTCTACACTTCAATTATAATTTCCTTGGAATAAACTAATCTAACACACCCAAATTTGATTCCCAGTCACTTTGTAAAGCATTCCCTCATGAAATAGCTGTGACTCGACAATAGATGATCCTGCTGCTTTTTTCAAGGTCCTATGCTAGTGTAGTGGTAAAGCATATTTCTAGCTTCTTGTCTGTAAAGCAAAGTTATAACTTACTAAGCATGGTTGTTGAGTGAATAAAATGGCGTTGTGATTATAAAGGACTAGCCCTGTCGTCTGGCACATAGACAAGAATGTATAAATAGTGACTTTTATACTTATGAACATGACCATAAGGAATTGGCTTGATCTGTTCCAATAGGTGATGTTTCTAAAGATAGGCATGACCTCATAATGCTTTCCTTACTGCACTTTTGAAATATTCCACTGTGTGCATGAGTGTGTACACACCTATGTATGTGTGCACACACGTACCCTTGCTGCATGAACAGGACTGAATATCAAATAGAGGGTTAATTTTCTAAACACTTTTCTCTGGTAATCTGCATTTTCAATAACTTCCCACTGACCTTATTATGAAATTCAAAGCATCACTTAGGTATTACTGACACCATTGAGTACATTGATTAAGAATTGTGCTTAGAGGATTAAAAATTTTGTGGGTGTGTTCATAAAGTTCTAAATAATAAATTGAAAGATAGTTTAGTGTTCTCATTACAGCCATCTGTGTTAACTTCCCATTATAAATTGAAATAACCATCTTGACACGAGTTTAATTTTTCCAAAACACCTGTTCTAAAAGGCAATGTACTTTTTACATAATCAGAATGACAACACTTTGAAAACACTTCACTTTGCTGGAAAGTCAGTTATGTTCCAGGAGAAATTTTCTCCTTGGAGAGAAGAGGTAGGTTCTCGTAGGTAACGGGGACAATCAATCCCCAAAAGAGCCCCCAAATAACATAAAAAGGCTTCCCACAAACTTCCTTTCCTTACCTTTCATTATTATTTCTAAAAAAATCAACATGTCCCTTTGGTTTCCTTCCCTCATTTTACAAAATCATTGTGGAAGCCAAGGTGTGATCAGTTAACAACTATTGAATTCTGAAAAAACTAGCAACAAAGCTTCTACCTTACATCATCCACAGAAATTGGAGCAATTTCCATTACCAGCTGGTGGATTAGACAGTTTGTTTGTACAATCCATTTTCCTCCATGCTGGCTACTTGTTTTGTAAGCAATTCTGGTGGGTGGTGGCATGATACACTAGTATTTCAATACTTTTCCTGCCAAGCAAAATAGCAACAGGCATTTAATGATGTAAGTGTATTTGAAGACACATTTCAGTAGAACTAAAATAAGAAAATTCTGGTTTACAATGGTGGTGCCATTTTCTAGGCATCGTTTATTGTAACTGGAGAGCAAAAGAAATATCAGTGTTTGCTTAAAGTAAGACAATTTGTGAGGTCTGTCACAGGCAGTAGAAAGATTATTTTTCCTTTCTGGTTTCCTTTTAACTGTCTCCATAAAACAAAGGAATTGTCAGAAACCTTTGGATGCTGCTTCTCTCTTCATGAAAAGGGCTACTTAATTGAAGTTACCAACTTCCTTTCCTTTTCCATTCAAAGATCACCTCTACCCCCTGGGAAGGAAGTCAGGGAAAAGATTTCTGCCTTCTAGGAGGCTTAAAGAACTATAATCATCTGTCTCCATGTAGTATATACTTTCCTTTGAGTACATTAAGAAGCCATAAGATGCAAAATATATAGCATATGTACTTTAGTACCTTTCAAATATAGGTTCTTTGAAGGCATGATGAGTAAGTTCAAGGGTGGATGGAAGGGAAGGCTGCATTTAAATAAATTTCAGAGCAATTTTAAGATTCTGTGATGCTGTCACTTGTACAATCTGAAGTATTGCTCAGACATCACTCCTATGGGCTGACTGCCAGCTACCTTTGAATGTTTGTTTCTGCTCTGTCCCATTCTCAGGCAGCTTCACTTGCCTTCAGTGTCCTCCTCCTCAAAGGTGGAAAACCTTGCAGGGCAGAGGCAGGTTGTTATTTTGGAGCAAACAAAAATAGCTTGTTGTGATCTGGATTTTAGACTGCTGAGTGGGGACGTGTGGGTGAGAAGAGGCTGGGACTCATAGAGTGATGTCAGCCTTGCAGATGAGTGTGAAGTTGATCCTAAGGACAAGTGGGGACCATTGAACATATTTTTATGGTAAGATTTTGATGTTAGAAGTAACACTGTTAATTCTGGGTATCAGAAATAAGGGAGTTCATTTTATTATTCTTTGTACCTATCTATATTTTCAGAACTTTCACTCAGCTGAAGCATAAATAAAGATCACTCTGGCTATAAGAATAGAAACGGTTAGAGGAGATGCAGTGCCTGTATCAGCTGGAATTTTGCAAAAGAGGCACTGACAGGAGACAATGACATGCGTTACCTGTGGCAGCACCCCAGTAGCACTGGAGATATACAAATTGTTGAAGGATATGAAGGAGGTAGAATGAGGATTGGATGTGGAGGGGAGTGAAGCAAACAGGTGGTGGTGTTGTTTCTGGAAGTGTCAACTGGATGAGTGATGGTGCACCTGGGAAGACAGGTGGAAGATGATTATATCCACTTGGGACACTTGGAGGTGTCTGTGAGTCATGTTAGCAAAGACTCCATACAGGCAGTTGGAGTTTTGAGTCTGGAGCTCAGAAGAAAGTTTTGGAACACAGAAATAGACTCGGGTATTGTCAGTTTGTTGAAGCCATAGGTGTGCATAAGATCACTAAAGGAGTGTAAGGACAGTGGAAACCAGCCAGGGTGGATGATGAAACTCCAAGGTGCATTTACAAGTATTGCAGTGTTAGCAGAAGGGATGCGGGCAGGTGAGCTTGGAAGCAGGCAGGGGACAGAGCTCTTACCTGATGGCTTCTGTTTTCTCTGAAAAGGGTCAGGAGAGGGATTTTTATAAGTAAAGAGTGGGGTGATAAGGTAGAAGCTCTGGTATATTAAGATTCACATTTGTCAGGGTGCAAAATTGAAGAGAGTGATGGTCTCAGAAATGGAGAAAGACTCCAAGCAGCACGGAAAGCCCAGTGGAGGCTGGGGACCGTGGCTTTGCAGTGAAAGTGGTATGGGGCAGAGAGGAGGAAAGAAAAGCGTAGTCTGTGCTGATGCTTAGGAAATATTTGTTAAATTTTACAAAACCAGGTAGGTAGATAAGTAGGTAGGTAGGTCGGTAGGTAGGTAGGTAGGTAGATAGATGGCCAGACAGTTGAACTTACATTGAATTGTACCTTTCCCTGAAATGAATTTATTTAAAAAATTAAATCGTCACATCAACTAGCTGTTAGTTCTTTTCTCATAAAAGGAGAAAAAAATAAAATAATTCCCTTTAAATGAGGCTCTTAGAAGCTTAGATGTCAGATAAATAGAGCTCTGTCTAATAAACTTATGTTCTGTGTTATTTTCCTCTGTGCTTTCAATTCTGTAAGTCTTCCTAAGCTGGGTAAGGAGATGAGAAGGAAGGGAAAAGCAAGAGGAAGGAGGAGGCGGAGATGTGGCAAAGACAGAGAGAAGGCACCCTGATGTGGCGTTAGTGTCCCAGAACACCAGTATTATTAAGAATTCTAATGTTCTTTGGGCTCACTGGCATTTCTTTGTCTGGACTTCTGTCTTGTGGAAATCCTCCCGGGTCCTGGCCAGTTCACGCGGTGACTTTGTAGTTCACGGCAGTGACTGACAGCTTTGCCAACCAGGTTTGATGTTTTACAGACAACTACAACTTTCCCGCTAAGTGTTGAGTCTGAACTTCTGCATGGCTTTGCAAACCCCAGCCCAGGGATTCCTCTCAGGCCCCTCAATCTTTACTTGATCCTTTTCTTCCTCTTTTTATCTAATTTCTGGATGGCATTTCGTGCCTCCTTTTCTTGACAGGAAGAGTTGAATCCCAACTGAATGATCGAGTGCAGTGAGTGGCCTTGATGTGAATGACTGCTGTTTTCAAATCAGGGCAGAGGGCTTGGTGGTGGGGGTTGGGGGTTGGGTCACCTGAACCTTTCTTCCATGGAGATCTGTTCCTTCCTCCAGAGAATAGTCACCCTGGTGACCAAGGAGACATTACTTTTGGTACTTTCAATCTAACAACTAATGAACCATGTCACTGACCACAATTGGCCTTAAATCATGAGCTCTTTAACCATGTCAGAGAGGAGCTGAGAGATGGACAAGATTTTTAGACTAAACTGCCCTGTTTCTTGCTAAATTATTGTGAATTGGGGTTATTGTTATGAGTTGAAATTCTGTGACACCAAGCCAGGTTTTAGGATACAAGCCTTTTTCCTTTTGACAGTTGCAGACAATTCACCTTTCCATTTAAGTCATTCATCAAAGAGTTATTGTATGCCCACCATGTCCAGGCAAACTAAAGGGACTGTCATCTTTTATGTTTCTATGGGCAGGCATTTCTGCCTGTGATTAATGCCAAGTATTTTGGGGGAAGAACCAATGTTCCTGTTCATTGAGCACCTTCCATAATCTGCACCACAACATCTCTAGTCTCACCAAGTAGTCATTGTGGTAAGAAGTAATGTGCCCATTTCACAGATCTGAAAACTGAGACTTATACTCTACGTGAAGTAATTTGGCAGCAAATGGCAGAATTGGATTTGAAGCCGTTTCTACTGATCTTCAAAACTTATGCTATTTCCACTAGTGAATGGAGGTGAAAAGGGAAGTACAGTGACTCCTTCAATATTCAATTATTTCCCCACACAATTGTATTTTAGCATAGGAAGTAACCATGTACTCCTTTATCCTAGGTAAGAGTCTCTCTAAAGCTTATTTTCCTAGCAGTGAAAATGCATGTGAGGTCACAGATCAGTGAAAGATTTCTTAGCAGGGGGATAAATGTGAAGACTTCACTTACAAGGTGGGCTAGCTGGAGAGCTCTTAGCTATCATGGAAAGCTGTATGGGCTATAAATCTTCATTTACGTTGTACTTACTCTACCATCTACTTGACACTAATAATTAATTGATGTTAAGCAAGATGTTGACCAGATGGAGAGAGGGGGTCATCTTGGTTGAATGCTCTTGGGGGTCCCTTTGCCCATGTCATTTGTTTAATCCTCATGCATATGCTGCAAAGTGGAGATGAAGAAGCAGAGGTAGAGGGATGTATAGGAAGTCACCCAAGAGAAACCTCAAGAGTTGAATTCAAGTATATCTGGCTCCAAAATTTTGCTTTGGACCCAAATTTTACAATAGTACAGATGGGATTTAAGGAATTGTTTAGGACTGAGGAGAAGGCAGTAAACTAGGGGTTAGATATTCTCTCCCTCCTGGGCTTTTGCTGTTTACTCTTTATTTCAAAGGGGTGTTAATTTAGTACTGCAAAAACTGACTATAGGTACATGCACCCTATGTGAATTTCCTTATTGTATACGCAAAACTCTGGATCCTTCCTCAGACACATCAGTATCTGGCAATGTATACTGTGTTTGGAAGCAGGAGGCTCATTTGGAGTCCTGGCTCTAGTGAGGGAAAGAACTTAAAATTTACTTGGGTAAAGTCCTAAAACTCTTAATTTCTGTGCCTTAAAAATGGAAACAAGAATACCTGTTTCTTTCATTCACTCACTCGCTCACTCACCTGTTCCTTTGCTGAGCCCTGTCCTAGTTGTGGGTTTTGTGAAGTGAACAAGACAGCATGCTTGTTCGCAAGGAGCTCACAAGTTAGTGAGGAGACTGACCATAAATGATAACCGGTACACAGGGAAGTTAGTTTGCACAGGGTCACAGACAGGGAGGGTTGGCCTGGGGAGTGGGAGAAGAACAGTCTAGACTGGATGGTTAAGTGAGGCTCCCTGAGAAGATTACAGAGGACTGTGATCACAAAGAAAGATGAAAACAGTGGAGAGAAGTATACCCAGGGAAAGAAGGAGAGAGAAATGAACACATGCTTGGTGTTTTAGGAACGCAGGGGGAACCTTGGATGTCTGAGATCATAACACAGTGATATTTGGGGAAAGGCCTTGAATGTTTTATTGATCATATGAAGGCTACCTATTACTTTTATTTCCCCTTTTCCCACTCACCTTTCCTTCTTTCCTCTTCCCTTGCTCTTTTCTTCCCTTGTGTTCCTCTACCCCCTCCTTCCTGTGCCCCTTCTATGCCCGCACTTCCCAAACTATGATTCACAAAGAAAACAAGCAGTATTTTTCCATTTTTTAACTTCTAGTCTGTTGTGAGCTGAAGCTCTTATAAAATGTCCTAATACTGTCAAATAACAAGAGTTTTCAAGTACTGGTCTCAGCCTTTGTCCTTCCCTCATGCTGGACTGGTGCTACCTAGTTTGTAGTTTGCAGACCACAACTCCAAGAGCACCTTCCTACATAACAGGATTTTCTGACTTGACCCAACATTCACATTTTCTGGCTTGACCCAACATTTGGTTGCTGGGGCTTGTTGAGCACTCAGTGAACTCTGCTGACACACTGTGATGATTGGCGTTGGTGCCAGGGAGCACAGCAGAGAGAGCACTGTGCCCTGCTACTCTGCGCTCAGAAAGGGGCTCCCTGAGGAAGGGATGATATCTAAGATGAATTGAGTAGGAAGACAGAGTAGGGTTTTGCCAGGTAGACCAGGAAGAGAGCAGACGAAGGGGATCTGTAACTTTCAGGATCTCATCTGTTTGGCTGTTTGTCAACGTCTCGTGAATAAGAAGTCTTTTATTTTAGTGGGGCCTGGGGTTCAAAAGCAAGCCCCAGGCATTCATGTAGCAAATCATATTCTGGTCCTCAGTGTGTTATCCTTGAATTCTACAGATCCTCTAGCCTCTCAGAGACTGAGGCCTAGCGGTTGTTGTAAAGAATCATCCTTAATTTTCCCTGATATTGTATAATAAAACAGCCCAATTAGGCTAGAGCCAGGGCAGCCCTGTGGTAGGTTTCTAGACTCAGGAAGGAAAGTGACTGCCTGCGGCCGCGGGTGTTTCCCACTAGGACTCAGTTCCTTTTTACTGTATTTTAAAAGCCAGAGGGAAGTGTCCAATGAGGGTGGAATCTTTGCCAAGATGAATTTCAAGCTAACACGAAGAGGCTTGGGCAGTAAAGGCTGACTCTTAAAGGGGGGATGGACAAGGCTATTAAAACTCTCAGAGTGGGGCCTCCGTGGTGGCGCAGCGGTTGAGCGCTGTACTGTGGAGCTGTCGGCAGCGCGCGATGGAGTTCGATGCCCGGCCAGGGAGAATCCCACATGGTGCGGCAGACCTCTCCTGCCTCGCCCACTGCTCCCCTCAGCAGTGTATTTCTGATCTGCCTGTTCTGCTCCCCACTCTGTCTCTGGTGAACCCTCTTGCCGCCCCACGCCTCTGGCCTGTACCCCAGCTTGTATGTATAAATAAATAAATCTAAAAAAAATAACAACAAAACTCTCAGAGTGGCCAGTGGATATTTGTAGCAGCCTGGGCTAGATCTCCCACACTGTGAAACTTAAATGGCAGAGAGTAGAGGATCCTACGCCTTGTCTGGGTACAGAATGAATAAATCCCACATTCCCAAGAGCAGTCATGTTTGTCAGTGATGACCAAGGGACATCCCACACAGAGGGGGGACGTTTTAATCACTTGGGAGTTCTCTGTCCTGCTAAAACACAACACACACACACACACACACACACACACACACACATACAACAACAACACCAACAACAAATAAACAACAACAACAAAAAACCCAAACCAAAACCAGAGACTCTTGGCTTCTAAGGACAGGAAACAAGAGTCCTTTCATTTTACCTTAATTTTTGAAACAACTGAAAATCAACAGAAATTGTTTGGAAGCTCTAACTGGCGGAGTGTTCCCTTAGGCGAGGGGATGGAGTTGCTCTGGTCTCTTTTCTGAATAGCTATTTTCAGTTTGGCAGACTGAAGCTCATTATTCTTTTCTTGGAGACGTTTTTTTTTTGCCCTGTGATAAAAAAAATTCTTGAAAATTTAAAGATTTAAAAAGAGCCCAGCAGTCAATGAAAGGGATTACATCTTATCGCTCAGTCTCAGGCTCCACGGGTACCACCAGTGTCTCCATCAGCTAGAACCCTGTTTCCAACAGGGGAAGTCCACACTCATGACATTTTCAAGCAGAGTGGTTAAAAGCTTTGGACTCTGGAGTCTTACAGACTCAGGGTGGAATTTTGAGTCTGCCACTTTCATTTCTCTGAATTTCTCTTCCTCCTATATAAAACTGGGTATGAGGGATTCTACAAAATGTCCTTGTTAAACTTTAAGTGAGATACACCAGGGGGTCCCTCAGCACAGGGTGAGGTCCACAGTACAGGATGCCTTTAATTAATGCTGGATGCCATCATCATACTGTTCATTATTACCCTTTCAGCTGCCTCACATCTGGGGGACCTGGCCATCCTCTGCCGACAGCTTTTCTGCATGAGATAGGTGGGCTACTTCCCTCAGTCATCCAGCCAGGGTGTTGATCTCTGCATTTGTTTGATTTGATGTGACAATGAGCTTATACTGTCATGCACACAGCTCTGGTGGATGTAGAAAAAGGACTGAAATGACAGAAGGGAATCGGTAGCCATTAAAGAGCCACAAAGGGCCCTACCCACTTCATTTTGCAGCAGCCCCACACAATAAGTATATCAGTCCCATATCACAAATGAGCAAAGAGGTCCTGGAGATTAAGAGGCTTGCTTAAGCTCACACAGCTTGCTTAAGCTCACACAGCAAGTAAGTGGAGTGATATAGATTTGCACCCAGCCTCTGTGTCTCCTACCACTGCATGTGTCTTACAACATAACACCTTTTTGCCTTTGATGAGTTCACCAGCTAGTTAGCAAGAGAAAATGCACATACTGTCAGGCAGGGTGTAGGCTAGTAGAAAGCTGTAAGATTCAAGTTGGAAGGGCAGTAGCGGAACATGGCACCCAGTTCGCTTACCTTGTCTGTGTCCTCTTGCCTGAGGCTGTATGTTAGCAACCCCTGCCAAGTGAGCAGTGGGAAACATATCTGGGCCCAGGAGCTAGAAGAGGCTAGTTCAGTGGTGGACTCATGACCCTATTGTTTTCGAACATGAAGACTATAGATGGCTGGAGTTGGGAGGAGACTGCATAGAGCCAGGAATGGTATACTAATCTTGTATGATTGTGGAACAAATTACTATTTAGAAGTTTGAAACAACACTCCCTTATTAGCTAATAATTCTGTAGGTCAGAAGTCCAGGCTGTGCGTGGCTGGGTTAGCACAGGGCTTACAGTTGTAGAGGGCTGAATTGTGTGACTGAACTGTTTCTTGATGCAGGTTCTGGGGAAGAATCCACTTCCAAACTCTTTCAGTATTGGCCAAAGATAGTTTCATGTGTGTGTGTTTGCAGAACTGAAATTCTTGCTTTCTTGCTGGCTGTTGACTGGGGGCTGGTAAGTTCCCAGAGCCTGCCCACAATCCTTGCCATGTGGTGCCTCTGGTCTCCGAAGTCAGCAATAGATAATCTCCCTCACATTTAATCCCTCTCACATGTCTAATTTTTTTCTCAGGAAGAGCCCTGGCCCTTTTAAGGTTTGCCTGATTAGTCAGGCCCACCTGCACTGCCCCTTGTGCCTTAGATAACCTGGTCATGGGAATGAAATCCCTTGCATTCAGCGTCCTGGAGGTTCTGCAGGCATGTACACCAGGGAAGGGGTAATCTTGTGGAAAATATTAGAATTTTGCCTAACAGAGATGAGGTTGCTATTTGAAGAGCTATATGCAAACAGAGTAAAGAAAACCAGAAGGGAAGAAAGAGACAGAGACAGAGACAGAGACAGAGGGCGAAGAGAAAGAAGCAGCAGAAGCTGTGAGAGAAGGCCAGGCCAAGGTTAGGCGAGCTTGAAGAGTGGGAACCCAGGCATGCATGGTAGGATTAGCTGCCCTCTTTCTCCTGACGCAATTCCATTTTCCATCCCCAATAAAGTTCAGCCTCTAGCCCTGGGGTTCCATAAAAGACCCCAGTGTACTTTGTAATTAATTTTCCTTTGTGCTTGCGCTCGCTGGAGTAGGTTTCTGTTTATTTTTAACTGAGTGGTTATGAATCTCCATCTATAAACTCAGATGTAAAAGAAATTCATTTTCCTCTGTCTGTAAATCAAATTAATTTCTCTTTTGAGCCAGTTCCACTTAGAAACAATCTCAATCAATTCAGAGATGCTCTGCTTTCTTTGATGCTTGAGTTTTGGGGAGAGATGCCTGCCTCCCACCTGCAGAAGCTCTCACTGCCCTCCCCACCCCACCCCTTGGGCTTTTCCTGTCCTACAGGTCACAGATCTCTGCTGCCTGCACCTATACGTCACATCCTGCCCTTGCTGGTGGCCAGGGCTTGCTTCTTTCTGCATTCCACACTCCATCCTGACCTGCTCAATCATCGTCCCTGGGAGCATCCCTCAATCAGTATTCCTCATGGATCCCTCAAGTGGGGCATGTGACTCTCCTTACACCTTCATCCTTCCAGAGGGAAAATCCTGAAGTACATGTTCTCCATTGGTTTCCAGAGTCAGAATAGGTACCACAGAACAGTGGTAACCTTTATTGGCTACCTCCCCTTCCCTGTCTCTCTTGCACTTCCCTGCTAGCAAGCCCAGGGATTAGCTCTGGAGTGAAATCCTTGCAGGGGCAATGCAGCCTAAGACTGTTACAGAGAACTGAGTCTTTGCAGGAACCGGTCTAGTCTAGATGTCAACAGGCCATAGAAGTACTGCTGAGGTGTCCCGCTCCGCTCCCTGTCATTTCTCATTAACCACCCTATAGACTGTCTTGGAGATTCTCTTGTCATCTTTCCCTTCTCCTTGCTACTTCTGGCTGCCTAAGTCTCTCTTCCTGACACTTTGCATGGGCGGATCAGTATTTCCTGGGGGAAACAAATGGCACACTCAAAACAGACATTTTGAGTAGAGTTTACAAAGGTGTCAACGGGATATAAGGAAGCCACAAGAGATAGTACTGGGGATGGGACATTTTGGGCTGGGGTTGTCAGGGGAGCATTGCCACTTGAGACCTGAAAGGACAGGGAAGGAGTGATTATAGGAATCTGAAAAAACACGAAGGTGTGAAGAAGGCTCCCCCTCAGGGGTGCAGACTTCAGCCCATCAGTGGTCAGATGAAGCCAGCCTTTGTGTACTGCCAGCATATTCTACTAGGGGAGCTGGCCGAAAGTCAGAGGGCATGGGAGCCAGCTGGTATCCTTGACATACATGAGCCTCCTGGGTAGAGAGGAGGGTAGAGAGCACAGAGTAGACCTGGAATCTGGGGGGACAAGTGGAAGCTGCACGGCATACCACCCTTTTTCTCTGGAAGCCCACTGTTGTGGGCCTCTCACTTGAAAATGGGCACAGAGCACAAATCTCATGTGCATTCAGATCTGGGGTGTGTGTGTATGCGTGCCCAAGCTGGTTTGGCAAGTGTATTAGTTTCTCATAGCTGCTCTAATTTGTTATCACTACCAAATCAAGTGACTTAAGACAAAAGATTTTCTTCTGGAGGTCAGAAGTCCAAAGTCAGTTTTACAAGCTAGATAGAGTGAGACTGGTTCATTCCGATGACTTCCAAAGTGAATGTTTCCTTAAGTTTTCTAACTTCTAGGGGCCACCTGCAGTTCTTGGTTTGTGGCATCTTAGTACATTTTCAAAATAGAGCATTTCCTCTTTGTTTCTATTATCTCATCACCTTCTCCTCTCTGTAGTCAAAACTCCTTCTGCTTCCCTCTTATAAGGACAGTTGTGATTACATTTAGAGCCCACTGGGGTAATTCAGTAGTCTCCCCATCTCAGGATACCAACTTAATCAAATCTGCAAGGTCCCTTTTGCCATATAAGGTAACATTCCCAGGGATTTAGTATCGAGCTATCTTGGGGGGGGGGTGGCATTATTCAGGAGGCATGGACTCTTTAGTCAAATGACTTAAATTCAAATCTCAGCCCTACTATGTACTAGCTCCATGAAATCAGACACATTACTTAGCTTCTCTGTGTTTCAATGTCATCATCCATTAATCTAGGAATAATAATAATGTACTTTTCATCATTATTATAAAGATTAAATGAGAGTGAAAAGCACTTATTCCAGAACACAGTGAACAATAAGTGTTGGTTATTGTCATTTTCACTGATCTTAAATAGGGCTATGCTATGTATCTGTTGCTTTTGCCTGCCAGGTCCATTTTCTTGTTCTGTGAATAGCACTTCTGTTTTTCTCAGGGTACCTTACTCTCTGTTCACATTTGCTTCAACCCTGGGGATGGGTATGAAACCTAGGCCTAAATTCACCAAAAGAATTTTCCAGGTTCTTGGGAGCCAAGTTGCTCCAATCAGTGTGAAACCCTGCCTTTCCTAGGACTGACTAGGAATGGAATATTTCCACAGTGTTGCTAAAAGCAGAATGTATAAAGCTGTAGCTATAGGTTTCCTTACCCCCTTCCTCCCTCATTCCCTGCTCTTCTCTCTATGTTTTACCACATTATAGAGCCATGCCGAGGATGATAAACAAAATCAAGGGAATAGGAGAGAACCCTGAAATCTGGGACTATACTTTGTATCCAGTTGGTCTTGAAAACAGCTCTTTTGTGGCCTTTCAAGTTATACGAAAAATAAAATCCCCTTCCTGCTTAAGCCAGTTTAAATTAAGGTTTTTGTCATTTTTAATCTGAAATATTTCTAAGATGGAAAAGCTGGATGAGGAGGCCTTTCTCTCTCTTTAAGAAGAGATGGGGATTTATTGATCTCAAAAGATTCACTAGAAACAGAAGCCCAGTCATGTGACTGAGGCCCCAGAATGTTACTAGGGAAAAATCCCTAATGTTCTCCCTTTTCATTCACAATGGCATAAATGGTTGTAACTGATTGAACATCTTCTGTATATCACCAATGAGGACAAGAAGTCATTACTAATACTTACAATAACTCTGCAAGGGAGGATTATTTTGCAGATGAGGAAATTGAAGCCCAGGTAGGTAAAATAAAATTTTCAGGTCAAGTTTCTAATGATAGACAGAAGTAAGGATCCAATATGGGTCTCCTTTCTGTTCTGCTGCAATGATTCCCAGTGGTAATAAGGGAGGAGTCCCCATAATCAAGAATGAATGCAGTGTTTGCCCCTTGGTCTCCCTAGAGATAGGAATTCTCCTGCTTTAGTGCTGTTCCCTGCTCTTCAGAAAATGCTTCTGACAACTAGATCCAAGAACTTCCTCCCTTTCCTGAGTTCATCCATTTCTCATCTTCCACACGTTCCCAGGTTACACGTAAGTCTTTGGATTGTATTTGTATCCAAAGGATTTCCTTCAATGTACAAATTAGGTTCTTATATTTAAATGCTGTTGGCTCTTTTTTATACGCTAGATTTATCATTCTTTTTATAGGTATATGTCTAAACTGAGACAGGGGGTACAATGTAAAGCAACTAGAATATAGCTATTGCTTCAGAGCCTTTGTATCCTAAGGTTGATAATCATAGCAGTGGACCAGTAAATACAAACTATAAAACAAGCCACACAGAGAAGGATGGAGAACTGTGTTGTGTGGGCCAGTCCCGCTTGGCCACCAGGTGTATCTGGATCTGAGGTCTACCCCTACCACTTTATCGCTCTGGGCAGGTTACTTAATCATCTCTCTCTCAGATTCTTAACTAAAAATTTGGAATGATACTAATTCCTCACAGCATTGCTGTGGGGATTATAGCTATTATGTGGGAGGATCATAAGTATTGAGTGAAAATTATGAATGTTAAGCACTTAGCCCAGAGCCTGACTCATAATGAGAACTCAATGATAGTAACTATTTTTATTAGTGTATATATAAAAGAAAGATATTCATAATATATACACATGCTGGCTAGTATACATAAGGTATGGAATCAGTCTAATATATACACAGTGTGGAGGTTGAAATATATATATATTTATTTAGCCCTAGAGACCAGCTAACTCTTTAGTGAGGATGCTTCTCATAGGACATGAATCTTCTATCCATTCAGACTTTAGTCAGAGGCCAAGAGCCACAGGTTTTGACAGATGGTGTCTGCATCCTCGTGAGGGTGTAGAAACATCTCTTTGGACTGATTGGGACATACTACGCCTCTCACCAATTACTGGGGTACCCATAGGACAGAGGGTCACTCTCTCCGAAGAGTGACACCACAGCCAGTCCAAGAATCAAAGCTGAAGTCCAGGGACCCGATGGTCTCAGCAGAGAGAACAGACAGGAAGTATCATAGGTGTTAAGACAAATTCCACATAAATCTCACATCTCCTCATGTGCTGACTTCAGTCTGCCCTCCATCTTTATGTGGTACTGGAACAGCCACGATTCTCTTTCTGAGAGCTGCCACCAAGTACGCCCCTGAAACATTGTCCCTATGGACATGATCCCACCTTCTGGTCATTGCTGATTGGGCAGATGGACCTATCAGTGCCTATGCTGGGATTTGGATGCAGGGATAATATATGGGGATGTGTAGTTATTGGTGAGCTGAATTGAGGACTTGAAAATTTAAGTGCTTGGCACAGTTATTCATGGGATAGTGAAGAAAGCAAATCCAGAGACATTGAGAGAGATGTAGAGAACAGAAGAAATGAGAGAAAATGGGAGAGGGGAAGGAGGAAAGGAGGGAGAAAGGAAGAGAGTGAGAGAGTGAGAGTAAGAGCGAGAAAGGAAAGTGCCTAGGTCCTCAGTTCTTGGTTCCATCAGGGGTCTTAGATATTTTTGAGTCCTAACAAATATCATTCCTTTATTTATTATTTATTTATTTATTTATGTATTTATGTATGGATGTATGTCTTCTACATTACTGTATATTCCCCGTATATTTCCCACCACCAGTTCACCCATGTACCATCACCATAGTCCCTTGTGCTCTCCTCTCCCCCGTTCTGAGCCCCAGTCCTCCCCCTCTCTCACTGATTGTCGCTCTTGTATTTGGTTCCCCTATATTCCTGTTATAAGTGAGACCATTCGATATTTTTTTTTTCCTTTTGGCTTATTTTGCTGAGCATGATCTCTTCTAGTTCCATCCATGTTGCTGTGAATTGCATGTGTTTATCTTCTTTGAATGCTGAATAATATTCCATTGTGTATATATATGTACCATATCTTCTTTATCCAGTCATCTATTTTTGGGCATCTGAGTTGTTTCCTTACCTTTATTATTGTAAATAGTGCTGCAATAAACATACAGGTGCATTTATCCTTTTGGATTAGTGTTTTTGTGTCCTTTGGGTAGATTCCCAAAAGTGGCATTGCTGGGTCATATGGTAGCTCCATGTTTATTAATTTGAGGAAACGCCATATGGCTTTTCATAGTAGTTGGACCAGTTTGCATTCCCGCCAGCAGTGTAGAAGAGTTCCTTTTTCTCCACATCCTCACCAGCATTTGTTGTTGCCTGTTTTTTTAATGTGTGCCATTCTCACTGGCATGAAGTAGTATCTCATTGTGGTTTTGATTTGCTGATTATAAGTGATGTTGAACATTTTTTCATATGGCTTTTGGCCATTTGCTTTTCTTCTTTAGAGAAGTGTCTTTTTAGCTCTTCTGCCAATTTTTTGACTGGATTGTTGACTTTGTTTTTGTTGAGTTGTGTGAGCTCCTTGTAGATTTTAGTTATCAGTCCTTTATCAGTTGTATTGTGTGCAAAGGTTTTCTCCCAATTCGTAGGGTGTCTGTTTGTTTTGATTATTGTGTCTTTTGCTATACAAAAGCTTTTTAGTTTGATGTAGTCCCATCTGTTTGTCTTTTCCTTGACTCCCTTCACCTTTTGGGATGTGTCTTTAAAGATTTTGCTGAGATGTATGTTGTGTAGAGTTTTGCCTATATTTTCTTCTATAAATTTTATGGTTTCAGGTCTTATGTCCAGGTCCTTTATCCATTTTGAGTTGGTTTTTGTGCATGGTGTGAGGTAGTAGTCTGGTTTCATTTTTTTGCATGTAGCAGTCCAGTTTTCCCAGCACCATTTATTGAACAAGCTAACCTTGTTCCATTGTACATTCTTCGCTCCTTTGTCAAAGATTAGTTGTCCATAGGTATGTGGATTTATTTCTGGGTTTTCTATTTGATTCCATTGGTCTGTGCTTCTGTTTTGTTTCCAGTACCATGCTATTTTAATTATTATGGCTTTGTAGTATAGTTTGAAATCTGGAACTGTAATCCCTCCATTTTCTTTCTTTTTAGTCAGGAGAGCTTTGGCTATTTGAGGTTTTTTGTGGTTCCATATAAATTTCATCAATATTCTATTTCTTTGAAGAATGTCATTGAGATTTTTATTGGAATAGCGTTGAATCTGTTAATTGCTTTTGGTAGTATGGCCATTTTGATAATGTTAATTCTTCCAATCCATGAACATGGGATGTCTTTCCATTTTTTGTGTCCTCCTCTATTTCTCTTAATAGGGTCTTAGAGTTTTCTTTGTGTAAGTCCTTTACCTCTTTTGTTAGGTTTATTCCCAGGTATTTTTTTGTTTGTTTGTTTCAATTCTGAAGGGGGTGATTCTCTTGATTTCTTCTTCTTCTGACTGAGTGTTTGTATATAGGAGGGCTACTGATTTTTGTGCATTGATTTTGTATTCTACTACTTTACTGAACTGGTCTATAATTTTGAGTAGTTTTTCTATGGAGTTTTTCGGATTCTCTATGTATATTATCATATAGTCTGCAAAAAGTGATAATTTAATTTCTTCTTTCCCTATTTGGATTCCTTGTATGTCTTTCTCCTGTCTTACTGCTCTGGCTAGGACTTCCAGTATTATATTGAAGAGCAATGGTAAGAGTGGACATCCTTGCCTTGTTCCTGATCTTAAGGGGAAAGGCTTTCAGCTTCTCACCATTGAGGATAATATTGGTGGTGGGTTTATTGTATATGGCTTTTATTATATGGAGGTATGTTCCTTCTATCCCAAGGATTTCAAGGGCCTTTATCATGAATGGATGTTGCACTTTGTCAAATGCTTTCTCAGCATCTATTGATATGATCATATGGTTTTTATTTTTCTTTTTGTTGATGTGTTGGATTACACTGATTGATTTTCGGATGTTGAACCATCCTTGTGTCCCTGGAATAAATCCCACTTGGTCGTGGTGTATTATCTTTTGGATGCATTGTTGGATCCTGTTGGCTAATATTTTGTTGAATATTTTTGCATCAGTGTTCATTAGAGTGATTGGTCTATAGTGTTCTTTTCTTGTGTTGTCTTTGTTTGGTTTTGGTATTAGTGTAATATTGGCTTCATAGAATGTGTTTGGTAGTATTCCTTCCTTCTCAATTTTTTTAAAGAGTTTGTGTAAGATAGGGATTAGTTCATTTTTGAACGGTTGGTAGAATTTGTTTATGAAACTATCTGGTCCTGGGCTTTTGTTTTTGGGGAGGGTTTTGATTACTGTTTCAATTTCACTTCTTGTGATTGGCCTGTTTAGATGTTCTGTATCTTCTTTATCTAGTTTTGGGTGGTTGTATAGTTTTAGGAATTTGTCCATTTCCGCTAAGTTGTTGAATTTGTTTCCATATAGCTGTTCATAGTAATTTCTGATTATTCTTTTGATTTCTGCTGTGTCTGTTGTAATTTGTCCTCTTTCATTTATGATTCTATTTATTTGTATTCTCTCCCATCTTTTCTTTGTAAGCCTGGCTAGAGGTTTGTCTATTTTGACAGTGGTGATGGAGGTGGTTGTGTAGGTGTGAGGCCTACTCCAGTGCATGCTAGGATCAGGTCCGAAAACCCGAGGCCAGAGACCAGGGGCTTAACTTGCTCTGTAAAGGCTATCCTCTTGGCATGGCACTTACGTTCTCTCCGTTGGATTGGGTGATGTATGTTGTACCTTCCCCCTAGGATGCTTGGGAGTCTGCTTCCTAGGGGAGGCCTGGGGGCCCAGTCTGAGGTGGCGGCAGCAGAGTGGGGGTGGTCAATCAATCCGGGTTCCCCTCACTCCCTTAAAACTCCTGCGCTGTCGCCTGGGGGTGTAACTTGTTCTCTGCGGCTAATCTCCTGTCCAGGAACTCACCCGGTACAAATGGAGTGCTGACGGTTCCTTGTGTCCGAGAGTTTGCTTCCCCAGCTGGCCTGGGGGTTCAGCTGGCGATGGCGGCAGTGTGTGGAGGTGGTTGATAAATCCGGGCTCCCCTCGGTCCCTGGAAATCCCTGGAGCACGCGCCTGGTTGTGTAGCTTTCTCCCAATGGCTTAGCTTCTGTCAGGGAACTCACTGGGTATGGGATGGAGCGTGCGCGTGGGGACAGTTCCTTCCCCTAGAGCAACCGAGAGTTTGCTTCCCCATGCAAGCCTGGGGCTCAGCTGGGCGATGGTGGCCGTGTGTGGAGGTGGTCGATCAATCTGGGCGCCCCTCTTTTTCTGGGAACCCCTGAAGCACGCGCCCAGGGGTGTAACTCTCTCCAGGTGGCTTGGCTGGTGTTCGGAACTCACCTGGTATGGTATGGAGTGCACTAGTGGGGACGGTTCCTTCCCCTAGAGTGCCCGAGAGTTTGCTTACCTGTGCAAGCCTGGGGGCTCAGCCGGGTGATGGCGGCGTTCATTCCCTACTTTTAATTTGCTAATGTTATCTTGAGAAACATTGTTATTAATTACTAAATCTTTCCAAACAGGTTACACCAAACTTTTCCATTATCCCTTTATAGCTCCTAATTTAAAAATTAAAATTATGAATTTAGAGGTTTATTTTCAACTAAGAATACCACATACAAGTTAATTGCTACCTATCATATTGAGAGAAAATATTTTCAGGATCTATACTGACAAGTTACAATTTCTGGAATATGTAAGGAAATTTAAAAAATCATCAACAACAAAAACACTTTCCAACTGAAAATAGGTAAAAGATAAGAGTAGACAATTTATAGAAGAGGAAAACCCAGATGGCTTTAAGAAACATGAAGAATACACAAACACAGTAATCAAAGAAAGTAAAAGTAAAAATAATAGTGAGCTATCCATTGGCACCTATTAGACTGACAAAATCTAGAACATTTGGATGGGGAGAGAGCTGGCAGGTAGGTGGATGGGTGCAGCCATTCTGGGGTGTAACTGGCATAAACGTCATATGACATCTGTGCACACTGTGCTCCTCCTGAACATATACCCCCAGATCCCACACTGGTCTTCAGTGGTGTGTGTAGAGGCTTTATCATCCCAGCATCGTTTGTGGTGGTGAGCAGTCGGAAGCAGTTCCACCACCAGGGAATTGCAGCAGTAAATATGGTTTATACACATGAATGGCATTCAACAACCGGAAGAAATGCACTGGGGTACACGTGGCAGTGAGGCTGGGCATGGAGAAGCTAGCAGTCAATAGAATTTGGAAGAGCCAGAATGAGATGCACAACTATCTAAGTAGAATGAAAATATTCTCAAAGCAAATAGTATGTACTTATAATATGAACCTTAAAAACATGAAAATGGAAGCTGATGGGTAGGGGAAGAAGAGATAGAAAGGGAATAAATAAGTAAAGAAAACAGAGAAGGGTCTTGTACAAACTGATCCTGGCAATGTTTCATGGGTAGTTTTAATTCTACTCTTTCGCAGAAATCCACATGTTCCAATGTAGGGCTAAGTCTAGTGGCCCCTACTTTCCTAAAAATCTTAGGTTATAGGAGTGGAGAGACAAGTGACTCATGGGTTCCCAGGCAGCACCCTCTTTGTGTTGCTTGCACTCTGTTTTCTGTCAGTGGTTATTCAGGTGGATATGGAGGTTTGTTATGTGCCCATCGTCTGCCATCCACTATCTCCTGGCTTTGAAGTGGCAGGGTTTATTACTGCTACAAGGTTCTATCTTCTCCTTTTGTCTGTTTAATTCAACCCTGTTTAATTTAAACCTTGCTTTCTCTTTCTCCAGATTGTTTTGGTTTCAGACCACTGCCAAAGCGCTCCTGGATCACTTCCCTTTGGCATGGCTCACAGATTCAGGCTTAGCACAATCACAGTCTCCTTGTGTGGGGGTGTTTTGTATGATCGTCTTGCAGCTGACCAGAGTGATGTCATAGGGGGCATCAGGGTGTACTGTAAGATGCATGTGCCATGTCCTATAGTCTGAAAGAGCCAAGCAAATCCAAGTGCCTCCACTGGGCACAGAAAGCAGTGGCTGTGTTGAATGTGGCTCCTAGCTTGGGGCACAGCTGGTCCATGAGACTGTTGATGGTTCCCAAGCAGGTTGGATGGTCTTGACTGATTACATACTCCAAGTGCTAGTCTATGTAGTGATTAAGTTGTTTATTTTATGAAAGGAGAACCCCCCGTAAATTATGAATCGATTTGATGATCTGGTCTCACTGATGGAAATAATACGCAACTATATAATAAGAATTAAGTTGTACTTGTTCTTTCTTTCTTTTGTTTTTTGCTACTACTCATTCTAATAGGGAGACAGTTACTTTTGATTGGTCTATGTAGACACTACCCAAAATGACATTTAACAACTGCTTTTGTACTGAAGGGACTGGATACCCTATGTTTGTCACCATGCCGGTCAGAGATGTGATCACTCAATGCTAGTTAATGGCCCCATGCCTGCATCACTGCCTTGTCACTGGGTTCCCACCTTCTCAATGCATCGTCTTCCCACCATGGAAACTGAACCTCTTAGACAGTGGGGTTATCACTTACCATGGCTGTTGGAATTCAGTAGAGTAAAATTTCTAATTTTATCACTAACCAATTTTTTTTGCTGTCTCTATCCCACCCAGACCATAAGCTTTTCCAGGAAGGGAAACTATTGACCTCTGTGCTCTCAGTGCTTAACATATACTGGATGCTCAAGATGTTTTACTAGCTATGATGATTTTCTTTGCCAAAGAGCTGCTGCTGACTTGTAACAGAGGATGGTAAAGTTGACTTTCATTAGGAGGTTTAGGACAGCACCAAGTCATAGGTAGACTCATCTTCATTATATCAACTTTCTTTTACTGAAACTGTGTTGTTTAAAAAACTACCAATTCAGTAGCTGAAAACTGCAGTCACATATTTACCTGTTCTCCCATTCTCACTCATGTATCTACATATTGGTTGGCAGATCTTGGCTTTGCTCATGTGAATGTGACTTGAAGTTGTGGGTGGGATGCAGGGATACTCTACATCCTCCTTGGACCAGTGAGTTACATGACACATACTCTTCTCATTGTAATCACTGAACATTAGGAGCACAAGTGGAAAAATGGGATGCGTCTTAAGAGCTGTGCTTGGACCTGTTACAACACCACTCACAAGCCACATGGCTAAGCTGAACATCAGTACATGGGGAGATGGACTTTAATGGAGGAGATGAAAAATGACAGGGCAGAAAGAGTATGTGATGAAGAATTAGAAGTGATAATGGCACAGTGTGTTTATTTGTACATGCTTTCCCCAGTAAAGCCAGGTTGAAATATTGGACCACAGAAAAAATGTGAATGTGTGCGAGACGTGAGAAATGAGGATCCCCCATCTGACCAACTTGTAACAGTCCATGTATCCTGTGATCCCCCATCTGACCAACTTGTAATTCCAGCATAATTGCTGTTCTTTCCCTTCAGTTGAATTTGACTTGCTAACCCCTTCCATAGGCACAAGTAATAAAGAACAACAGGTCACATAGCTGTTCTGCTAATGAAGCAGAGCTTTTGGTGGCTTAAAAAGGAAGGGTTGAGTGAAAGCTGAAAGAGTCACACACTTAGGTCAGCATTTCAATTTCAGAAACTGTCACTTTCACCTGCTGAGGAAATGATCATTCAAAAAGTACATGCACGAGGGAGAAGAAAATTGTCCGAAGAGGATGCAGAGTTGCTCCACTGACAGACTAACGGTGAGTTTTCTGAAGGGCTTCCATTTCCTCAGGATGCCAACATTGCAGGATCATTTAAATGGCATGTTTTGACCAGCATGTTTGCAGGCTATGCCTATTACTTTGTCTTTCAGCAGGTTACTTTTCATGAAGTAAAAGAAGCCTTGGGGAAGAGTTGAAACCAACTATATGAGCAACTTTAAAACCTCAAGACATGTTACCAAATTGCACCAACATGTAATCAGATACAGCAAACACATGAGAAAGCTCCTGCTGGGTGCAGAGACCCTTCATCCCAGCCTCTCTCCCTTTCTTCATTTCAGCTTTAGAAATGAAGTGTTATTTTTCATTCTCCTGGACAATGCTTACATATTTTTTATCCACTTGTTTGATCAACGTCTATTAGGGGTTTACTATATGGTGGCTGCAGGCTACATTCTGACTAATGTGACCAACCACGTCATTTTCCCCAGAACTGAGGATGTCCCTGGACGAGGGTCTTTAAGTTTTAAAACCTGGACATTTCTGGGAAAACTGGGAGGAGTGGCTCGCCCTAATTCTGAAGTAGCAGGTGAACAACCCCAGTCTGCATCCTCACAAAGCTAACATTTTAACCAGAAAGAACACCACCCCTGATGACACAGACACATAAAATCATGAAAATCATGATAAATGCGATGAAGGAGGGAGGCAAGGACTTGAGCAGAAAATAATGGATGGAGCCTACTTTGTGTGTGGCAACCAAGAACAGGAGATGATTAAGCTTAGGTAGAAAGGGGAAATTGGCAGTAAGACAGCACTCAGAGGGAGGGAATAAAATAAGCAAGGGTCCTGAAATGGCAATGAGCTTGGTGAGAAGTTGACACAAGGCACTGGGCTGGAGCAGGGAGAGCTGAGGAAAGGAACTCAGGGTGAGACTGGAGAGGGCAGGGATCTTGTAGAAGTTTAGATCTTTTTTTTTTTTTATAACTTTCATTGATAAATACAGATAGGTGCAAAAATAATAAGTACACTTAATACATTTTATCACACTGAATATATCTCCATAACCAACACTTTTAGCAAGAAACAGAACACAGACTGCACTTGGGGCCACCCCACTGTCTTCCTTCCAGCTGTCATGGCCACACTCCTGCCAAGAATAACTGAACTTTACCTAACTGCTTTCAGTTGTTTTGTCTGTTTTCCAGCACAGTATATACAAACCATGCAGTCAGCATTCTTTTGTTGACTTTTGCTCAATAGTATGATCTTGAAATTCAACTATATTTTTAATGCAATTAAAATCATTTTTATTGCTGTTGCAAAGCTGTTGTATGACTATCCCCCAATTTTTGTATTTATCATTATTAATAGACATCTAGTTAATTTTCAGTTTGGGTGTATTTATGAATAGTGCTGCTAACAACAATATTACACCTCTCTTTAGGTGTATGTATGTGTCTATTTCCGGGATGTGTATATTTGTGCCAAAAGTGAGATTGCTAGGGTAGAGGGTATGAAAATATTCAGCCTATTAGATATTAACAGTTTTCCAGCCATTCTGCACCAATTTACACTCTCACCAGCAATGTATGTGTCTTCTAGTTGTTCCACGGCCCCTCTCTCATTTTCATCTTAGCTATAACTTCATGGGTAGAGTGGCCTTTCAGTGGGGCTCTAATTAGTCTCTGATGACTAATGAGGCCAAGTCCCTTTTCAGATATGTGTTAGTCATTTGGGTATTCTCTTTTGTCAAGCATTTGTTCATGTATTTGGCACATTTTCTATTGAGTAGGCTCTGTCTTGCTGATTTGTTCTGAACTGTTTTGTATTCTAGTTCTGAGTCCTTTTTCAGATACATGTTTTACAAATACTTCTCTCATTCAGCAGGGTGACTTTTTACTTTTCTTGATGAGCAGATGTTATTAGTTTCAAAGTAAGTCAATTTATCTTATTTCCCTTCATGGTTGGTGTTTTTGTGTACTGTTTAAGAAATCTTTGTAGATTTCAAGATAAATGTTTGGAATTTCATTTCATGGGCAATTAAGATGTATTGATAAGTATGAGCAGGAGAGTGACGTGATTTAATTTACACTTGTAGAAGCTCATGTGTGACGTTACCTAGAAATTAGAACAGAAGGGAAAGGAGTGGGGTAAGTGAGTCCATATCGAGTCAGCAGCATTGGCCTTGGTGGGAGATGATGATGGCTCAGAATTGAGAGGATTCGTGGATGGTTTGGCTGGGGTGGTATGGAGGGAAGTGGAAAGTCAAGGACGGTCCTAAGGGTGTAGTTTAGAATGGAGTGATAACATTTACTGAGGTGTGGGAATTAGACATTTTGGGATAATAGGGAAGAACTGGGTTTTTGTTCTTTTGAAAAAGTGAGATAATGTTGTACATGTTAGGTTAGGGATGGCTCTGAGACATCCACTTGGAATGTCTACAGGCATTTAGATACACTAGCTTGGATCTAGATTTGGGGGGAGGAGTGGGTGTGTATTGTGGGAGGAGAGAGGGTAGGTAGAAAGTCTGAACTCAAACGCTTATAGCTTTCCTAATCTCCCCGGGGAAAATATTGATCACCCCTCCCTTTATACTCCTCTGTACTCTGTAGATTTTTTTGTCATGATGTTTGTAATTTTTAAAAAACAAATCTGTCTCACTCCAGAGTCTGGGACTTCATTGATAGATTGGTAGCAGATAAAGTGCCTGCACTTTGCATGAGTCATTCATTTTTGTTAATCAGATGAAGGGGTTTCCTGAAAAAAAAGAAAAGAACACAAAACTGAAAAAAAGAAAAGATTTTTGAAACTAAAACTTACCGATCAACCAACTTTCACAAAATGGTCTGTGAATTTCAGTAATAAGTCAATGGGATTTTTTTTAAAGCTGCAGTACTTGAACAAATAGAAGAGTATTCATTTCCAAAATATTCAAATTGCCTCCTGACAGACTAATAAAATGATTTTGAGCTTGGTGCCTTGACATAAAAGGGAGGGCACTGGTATATCTGAAGGCATGCTTATTGAAATAGACTGGCTGATCTTTGTCAGAATAGCAAGAAGATGCAAATTTCCATGACAAAGCAGAGCTAAAACAAAAGCAAAAATAATTGAGGCAGAGGAGGAAATTGACACATTTTTTTCCAGCCTGCTAGTTCCTATGATGTCAGCATCCCCCCAAGTTGGCTCTTTTAGGAGACAAGTGGAGAGTTAATGCATCAAACAGACATCATGGTTGTTTCCAAAGCAGATTGTCACTATCATGACCCAGCCTCGCTGCTCTGCTGAGGCTGATTTTAGGGCTGCCCACGAAAACATGAAGCTCAGGGGTCCAGAGGAGAAGAGCAAAGTTTCAGTATGGTGAACTTATCTACCCTGAGTTTGGAAAATCTGCATCTCTTTGTCTGGACAAGTGGTAACCAACAGATATGTCATGTTAGCCACATTTGTAATTTAAGTTTTCAGTTGCTACATTAAAATTGGTATGGCGGGGCCTCCCCGGTGGCGCAGCGGTTAAGCGCTGCGCTGTGGAGCTGTCGGCAGCGGCAACGTGAGTTCGACGCCCGGCCAGGGAGAATCCCACATGGTGCGGCAGACCTCTCCTGCCTCGCCCGCTGCTCCCCTCAGTAGTGTATTTCTGATCTGTCCTGCTACCCGCTCAGTCTCTGGTGAATCCTCTCGCTGCCCCACGCCTCTGGCCTGTACCCCAGCTTGTATGTATAAATAAAAAATAAATCTTTGGTATGGTGATTCCTCAAACTGCTAAACATGGAGCTCCCATACGACCCAGCAATCCCACTTTTGGGAATTTACCCAAAGGATACAAAAACACTAATCCGAAAG
>PVIJ01008507.1:0-73705 GCA_004024925.1 Scalopus aquaticus
GGGGGGGGGAAGGGGGAGGATAAGGGCACAAAATGGAAGAGAGGAGAATACAGGGGACCATGGAGATGGATCATGGGTGAATTGGTGGTGGTCTGCCCAAGGGGAATACAAAATGTAAAAGACATAAATAACAATAAAAAAAAGATTAAAAAAATTTAAAAAAGATTAAAAGATTAAAAAATCCTTTGAAATATTTCTAATAGCTTATTTAAAGTCTTTGTTTAGTAAATCCAACAACTAGACCTCCTCAGTTTTATTGACTGCTCTTTTCCCTGTATATGAACCACTTTCCCATTTATCTCTGACAATTCTGTTTTGGTTTTTCTTTCTTTTTAATGAACACTTAAAATCATGTGATATCTGGAAATCAGATTCCCCTCCCTTCTGTGGTTCCTTGCTGCTGCCACTTTAGTGACTTTCCTGGCCTAGTTCTGTAGACTCTTGCTCTCTGTTGAAGTCTGGTTGGTTGATAGATGGCTACCAAATTGATGAGACAGAGATTTTCTTGAATGCTTTAAATCACCTAAATTTTCTGTCTTTGCTGAGCTTGCTATGTGCGTATGTTGCTGTCTACTTTCAATATTCCTGCGGCTGGTTTAAAGCATGCCTAGCCAACACTTCCTGCCTGCATAGAACCTCAAAGTCAGCCAGAGGTGAGACATTAGGGCTTCCTCAGACCTTCTCTGTGTATGTGCACAGCGTGCAAATGCATGTGTCCTTTTGACTGTTTAGAAATATGTCAGTTTCCGAAAGCCTGTTAAAAATTTCTCATTCCTGAACATTTAAGCTTTTTTGCCAGTGTCCTATTAGCACCCAACTGGTATCAATGCCTTAGAGTTGGGAGGCTAAACAAATTGCCATTAACTGTTTTCGGAAAATGTGCTAAGGATAGGGCAGAATAGCACTGAGTCAGATCAAATAAAGATAACTTTGAGAGTGAAGCTTCTTTTTTTTTTAATTTTAATACTATATTTCATTTAATCCGAAGTGTGTGAAATTTCACTTCAATGAGTAAACAATATAAAAATGAGTAATAAAACACTATATGTTTTTCTTAAGTATTTGAATTTTGCAAGTATTCTATAATTACGGTAGAGAGTGGAGCTTTCTTGGTGCTGAGTCAGATCAAATAGTAACATTGGGACTTAGGTTCTCCACATTTATTTTTCCCCATTCAGAGGCTGCTGGACCATAGATGTCTCAAGGAACTGTTATGCTTGTTTTGGGTAGTTATAGTTCCTTTGTCCTGGGTACCTTAACCTCCTTCAGTCGGTGGGTTCAGGATTCAAAACTGAGTCAGATCCAAAAACTGGACCCGGGATTCTGACTTTTTACTGAGGTGATTGCCCTTAGTTTCCTAACCTTCCATCATGGCTTCTTTATTATTATTATTACACTTTAAAAGGACAGGTTTATTAGAAAAAGGAGAACAAAAAGAGGCACCTGCGTAGTCACAGGTGGGCAGGAGAGCTGCCCCATCGTGGTTTCTTTTAATGTTGCAGATAGAGAAGTGCTTTCATTCATTACTAATCTCCTTTGCTTCTCAGTGACATCATATTCTATTAACTGTATCTATAAATCTTTAAGTCAGTTCCTTTAACTGCCACTGTGACTTTGCTGTTCTTTATGGTAATTGTATCTGACTAACTAGCAGATCAATACCACTGTCTGGTCTCCTTGGTTTCAGAGTCCTTTCACCATTATTGCTGTCAGTGAGGTTAGTTTTGTAACAGCTGCATGAAGAAAATGACTGTTAAATCTCTTAATGATGTTGGTGCCCTTTTCACCAGCATATTCTTTGTGGCTTTCTCCTGGTCATTCCAAAGAAAAATAATAGTTGGATGAATTTTCTGATCACTTAAGCAAACTTATTTCCCTGGGCTTTTTAATCCTCCCTCTGCTGGCTGCCACTGCAATTTCGGCATTGCTACTTCACTTTTCTAGGGTTTAGGAACTGTCCTAGTGGTAAGTTCACACCGTGTCCAGAGATTTTTGCCTGAGAGTTAAGTCCTCTGTCTCCAGAGAGTGATCAATAACCTCCTCTTTTTTTTTTTTTCATTTTTTTGTTCTAGTCCTCATGTTCAAGCACCCCCCAAATTAAGTCATGTTTGTATTCCCCTGGTCCCTGCCAATACATGCTGACTAGGACCTGGAGCTCTCTTAGGTTATAGTTCTTTTGGACCATAGTCACAGTCAATGATACAGGCCACAGGTTTCTCGAGGAGTTGAAAAATTCCTTATTTAGAATAGCACGTCTGTGACTGGATTGTGCTGTGGCCTCCTACAAGTTAAAGGCCTGCTAGCCAGGAGGCGTGGAGGTAGAGGTGCTCAGGGGGCATTGTTGTTTTACTGAGCTGGGGAGGCCTCCACTTTGTCTTCAAGTGAGAGGACGTGCTAGGTTTTCTAGGGAGAGTGGGCCACTTTATAATCTTAAGGGGTTAAGAGGTATTTGGGCACTTGCGATCACATGTATTAAGGTCTCATTCTTTCCAGGTTAGGGCCCTCACATAGCATCCCTCCTTGGCTGAACATTCACCTTTTTTGGGAATGGACTACTGTGATGATTAACTCCTGGATGTGGTCTTTAACCTTTTCTGTGCTGCTGCTGCTGCTGCTACTGCTGCTGCTGCTGCTAAGAGCATCTTTGTATGTTACAAGGATGGTCCAGTGGTTTTTATATTTGACTTTCAATCCACTGTTCATCACTTTTGCCTTTTTGTTATCTTTTTCTCAAGCATTAATTGAGTTTAGCAATAGCCATCAATTCCTTCATTGTTACTGTTTTCCCCTTAACTCTTCAAGTGCCTGATAGTCTAATCAGCTAGAACACATTCCCTTTCACTGATAGACCATCACTATTCACCACTGGTGAAAGTTTAAGAATTAGACCAGCACCTTGTGCCATAGGCTGTGTCACACATGCTACCAGCCATGGGGTCCTTGGCACCATCTAGTTTGTGAGTGATTCAACTTCACAATTTCATATTCTCCATTTTCTTAGATAATCCTGGCACCAACAGTTAGTAGATTGTGTTCTTTGAAAGCAGAGTCTGAATTGGAGTTTAGTATTCAGACTTTTATCAGGGAATGCTCTTGCTATCAAACATGAAAGATAGGAAGCAGGGCTGGACAGATTTGATTCTTATCTTGATTAGGGTCAGGGAGGTTGAGTATCTACACTTAGTCAGATTTTCTTCAAAACATTGTTTGTTTTATTTTTATACTTGCGTCCTAAACTGACAGCTTACTATGTCTAAAATAAGTTCCACCTTCTTTAAGCCAAAATAATTCCTTTTAAGAGATGCCTCCTCTCCTCTGTCAGGTGTGTACATGTGAGTTTTGTTAGTGGATTTACATAAAATCTTACCTTTTTCTTTACACTCTAGTAAATTCAAGTGAGAATAAAAATGTGAACTTATTTGAGGAAACTGAGAATATATATTAGCTTTAAATGTTTTATGATACTTCTATCTCAATCCCTTTAAAATAACTCCCACTTGGCGGTGTTCTCATTTAATAGGTAGTCCATGTCTATAATCACTATTATGAAATTGCGGTTATTTTTTTTTAAATCATAAAAAGTGAATGGGTTTTACATTTAAGTATATTTACCTTTTTCTCTTTTTAGAAACTATAACCCACCTCCCTAAACTGGTTCATAGTGGCATGGAAGATCCATTTGGTGAGTATCACATATATTTTTCTCAGTAAATGATATTTATGTTTTATCATTACTTCCACTAGGGCTTTCAGGAGAAATGAATTTTTTTCATTTTCAGTATGCTGTTCTCTAGAATTGTTCTCAAACTTTTTCATCTCAGGATCCCTTTATACTCTTAAATATAATCAAGGGAATTCAAAGAACTTTATTTATATGATATACAGATTGATATTTACTAGAACTTCATTATGACTTGTATCAATTATTGATACTTACTATATTTAAAACAGGCAGTTAAAAATACTAATTTGTGTAAAAATAACATTAACAAGCTCAATATATGTTCCATATATGACATTTTTAATGAAAAATAACTCCCAGTATAAGCCAAAAAAAAAATAGCAAGAATACAATTGTTTTACATTTTTGCAAATCACTTTAATGTCTGCTTTAACAGAAGACTGTTGTATTCACATGTCTGCTTCTGTATTCAATCTGTTGTGTTGTTACATACTGTATAGCCTCTGGAAGTTTGTACAGTTGGGAGATAATGGGAATGAAAGGACAAATAACATCTTAGTATTTTTTTAAAAAATTTATTTATGCATGCAAGAACTGGGGTGTAGGCCAGAGGTGCGGGAGGTGAGAGAATTCACCAGAGACAGAGTGGGGCGCAAAACAGGCAGATCTATTGAAATTCACTGCTGAGGGGAGCAGCAGGTGAGACAGGAGAGGTCTGCTGTTCCAGGTGGGTCAGCTCCCTGGCCAGGGATCGAACTCATGCTACAGTGGGCATTGGCTGGCGATAGCTTGATAGTGCTGAGACTTCAACCCCTGTACCACCAGGGAGTCCCCAACATCTTAGTATTTTATCAAAAATAATTCTAACCTTGCTGTTATCCCCACTGGTACCTAGATGCTTTAGAATGTTAGTTATTTCAAGTAAAAGTAGGAACCATTTAGCAAGTTAAAAAAAAATTTAACTCTCTTCAAAACTTATATATACTTTATTTACTTTGAAATTTAGTTTAGCTAATAGTTCTTAACAAGTATGCTTTGGAGTGCTTTCACCAGTATGTGATCAATGAAAGCATGGAAGTGATCATAATAGCAGGAATATATACTACTTTCAGTTGTTTTCTTACAAATTTCTTAGAAAATTTTCAAATTTTATCCAGCATGATTAAAGGAATATAAATCTAGACATACACAGGTTTATTATCTATCTTTTTCTACTAAAAGCATCAGTTACTGTGTTTTGAAACCTGTTTACCTATTTGACTCATTTCAAAGAGAGATACTGTCCAGGATATCCAGTTTTTTAAACCACATTATAGACTAGAAAGATTAGTTAGGAAGTACTTCCATTTAAAATTTGCATCAGCAAGAATAAATAAATGGGTAAAAATAAACAAAAATAAAAACAAGGAATTAGAATTTTCCTTGTTTCACTCCAGCACGCTAGAGGAAACATTTGGTAAGCATATTGTTATTTATATTCTGCTGGCACCTAGTTACCTGAGATGACTGAGATTGGGTTCCTTGGCTACTGGTAGTAGAAAACAGATTAGATTAATAGCTGTTGTCTCCCTTCTGATAAAACTGCTATTGTGGGGCCTCCCTGGTGGCGCAGCGGTTAAGCGCTGCGCTGTGGAGCTGTCGGCAGCAGCGACGCGAGTTCGACGCCCGGCCGGGGAGAATCCCACATGGTGCGGCAGACCTCTCCTGCCTCGCCCGCTGCTCCCCTCAGCAGTGTGTTTCTGATCTGCCTGTTCTGCTCCCCACTCTGTCTCTGGTGAACCCTCTCGCCGCCCCACGCCTCTGGCCTGTACCCCAGCTTGTATGTATAAATAAAAAATAAATCATAAAAAAAAAAAAACTGCTATTGTGAAAACCTTGTAAGATGAAAATTTTAATGGTTGTTTGGCTTTTTTCCCCTGAAAGGTAAATACCAATTTATCAGTGAAATTCTTAGTTTGAACACTAGAGGGCAGTCACTACTTTATTTGTAGTTTCATCATGAAGTTAATTCTTGAGGGGGTTATTTATGAGCAATATGCTAAATCAAGTTGATTTTAGTTGCCTGGTAACACTACCTAAAGAACATGTCCATGTGACAAACCTGAATAATCTATTGCAGCTCTAAATTTTTTTACTGGAAACTTATTTTTCCTCTCTGACCTCTTCATCTTACCCAACTTATCGTAACTTAAATTCAGTTAATTAAATGTATTATTAAACGGATTAACTACAACATGAATTTAGTAGGGAGTACCAAGGGGAGAATTGCTATGGACGTTATAGTTGCCAGTAGTCCACTGAAATATAAATTGAATATGCTTTTGATCACTAATAAGAAAGTTTGTGTTCTATGCTAGTGAGATTTTTTTCCTCTTATACTTTTAATGTTGGTATTTGTAAATTAATTAACATTTATATTCATAATATGGATTTTAGACAAAAACAGAAATGAGTCGTAAGTTATATTTAAGAACAAGCATCCTTCTGTCTCTACTCTTCCTTCTGAACATTCTGATATTTCTTAGTTGCTTACAAAACATACATGTGATAAGAATTTGATTTGCACAGTTAACGGTCCACTCAGTGCCATTTGACAATGAAAAGAATTCTGAATGTAAAATGAGTTTGTTTCTAAGAAGATAGAATTCTTATAAGTTGGGGTGAGAATTTTGTTATAATTAGGTCACTTGTTATCTAGATATTGAAAAAGAATTATTTATTCATAAAATAAAGGTGAAGGATTTTTACCCATCAAGTACTAGTAGAATAGGCCTCTAGATCCTTTGCTACATGGAAAATATGTGTACATTTTATGATGGAATGTTTAAAAATCACATTTTTAATACTACCAATGATCTCATCAGAATAGTCTTTAAATATGGCGAAGCTGTCAATTTTGTTTTCTAAAATTTCTAATTTTCTCTTGCGTGCTTGACTACTTTTATTATTGGCAACAAGTACTGCTACTTTCAGTACTGTTTAAAGACTCACTTTATTCAGTTTTGAGAAAATATCTGTGAAATAACTGTGCTTCAGTAGCATAGTTTGTCATTCAGTCTTTCAAGTAAAAATGGTATTTCATTTAAAAAGTGGTTAGTTCAATATGCAATTGAATCACCCAAATTCCTTTCCTAGCAGTAACCATTGTACTTAAGTACATAGTTTATGCATACTTAACCCTTTCATCACACAAAACATGAAAAAGACATGTACTGAAGGACTGAGGTTTATTAAAATTACTTTTACTGCCTTATGAAAGGCATTCTTAAATTATAACAGATTATTTTTAACTGCAGTTTTTAAGTGGTGAAGAACATGAGTCCTATAGTTTGATGTAGCTACCTTGGATTGTGTTAAGTTACTAGCACTTTTACTCACTGTTGCTTTTATACCATCAACGCAAGTCTCAACACAGTGAAGACGTTAAATCATTCTTGATATTATTTAAGTAATAGTGTTACCTCTTAAGAATCGCAGGGATTGATGAACCATACTTGCTTCAGTTTCCTGAGGCTCACAGTCTCTTCTTTGAAAGTTATGGGCAAAGTCAAGACTTAGTCCTGGATATTGTATTGGACAGGGCTTTGCTCTGGACGTTTGACAAAAATATGGTCAGAGGGACTAAGCAGTTCTGTGGTTTCTACTAAGTTGATCATGACCTAACTACACTTTTCAGGAATAGGTTAGAGAACACTTCTTTGGGGTAAAATGAATGTTTTGAGCTCATTAAGCAGCTGAGTGTTTTTAGAGGAAATTCATAAACATTTAGTCAAAACAAGCTGAGGGTTAGCCTTACCTGGGCTCAGTGTTCTTTATCTTTAAAAAGAGGGTAAGTGACAGCAAAGATCTTGGTTTGCTGTGTCTCTAGCGTCACGCTGCTCCCATATAGATATGTGTCCCTCTGTGTGTGATACTCAGCTGTCACCTTGGGATAACCCTTTCCACCTGGGAACTCAGCTTTTGTTTCCTAAATCTGGGGCATCCTCTTTCTTTCTTTCTTTTTTTTTTTTAAGATTTATTTATTTATGCATACAAGCTGGGGTACAGGCCAGAGGCGGGGGTGGCGAGAGGGTTCACCAGAGACAGAGTGGGGAGCAGAACAGGCAGATCGACGGAAATACACTGCTGAGGGGAGCAGCGGGCGAGGCAGGAGAGGTCTGCCGCGCCATGCGCCATGTGGGAATCTCCCCAGCAGGGCGTTGAACTTGCCTTGCAGCTGCTGACAGCTCCACAATGCAGCGCTTGACTGCTGCACCACCAGGGAGGCCTGGCATCCTCTTTCTTGATTGTTAGCACCTTCTTGATGTTGGACCTCCTGGATTAGTCCCTAATTTTATCTCCTCCTGAAGATTTCTTTTCATCTTTATCTTCTACTGAAATTTTCTTTTCTAACAGTTAGTATAAAATTTCTAGGTCTTTTCTCAGTTTGCTTCTTTAATAATACGATTTTTTTCAACATATTTTCTTTGCATAATCTGTTTTCCCCTAAACTTGCTTTTCTTTGTTCATTTTCATCTCTTTTATCTTAGCATTTTCTTCTGATGTCTAGTAATAATTAGCTGTCTGCTAGTGATTAAGAGTGGGAAGCTTTAAATTAGAAGCTTTAAATGCATAGGCTGGTTGCCTTTAGACCTTTCTGTAGGGTGAACTTCTTGTCCTTATTGTTGAGAAACATCCCCATAGCAATATCAGTGTCTTGTCACTATTTGAATGATAAAGGATGAAGTGGACTGGGATGGAGGGTGATTGCTGCCTTCCTTACTAGTTATGTGTTTACTTAATTTACCTCAATTTTTAGCACTCAGTCCCCCCAGTTCAGAAACAATTTTTTATCCTTCCAGAATAGATCTCCAAAATTCTGCTAGGGGTAGTGTTGGACTGACATTTAAGAATCAAACAGCTTTTACCCTGATTCTCTTTACTTTGCTCCATTCCCTTTGACCCCCAGTTTCAAAGACATAGTTCGATATGATGAGAGTATTAGTTGTTAGTCAATTGATATATGCTACCAGTTAAAAAAAGAAAAGCTGGCTATTATTTTACAGCAGAAGAGCCAGAAGTATACAATAGAGAAAGATCTCTTCAACCAATTGTATTGGAAAACTGGTCACATGCAAAAGAATGAAACTAGACCACTGTCCTATATCTTACACAAAAATTAATTCAAAACAGATTGTAAGACCTTGAATAGAAGACCTGAAACCATAAAATACCTGGAATAAAACATAGGCAACACACTCCATGTTTGGGGACTCAACTCCAGCAGCAAAGAAAGCAAAAGCAAAAATAAACAGCACTATATCACACTTAAAAACTCTGCACAGAGAAAGAAACTGTCATAAAAATGAAAAGATAGACTAGTGAATGGGAGAAAACATTTGTACATCATTCATCCAACAAGGAGTTAATATCCAAAGAATATAAAGAAGTCATGTAGCTCAACAACAAAAAGTGGGTAAAGATCTGAATAAAACACTTCTCCAAAGAAGACGTATCTATGGCAGATAGACACATGAAAAAATGCTCATCATCACTTATTAGGGAAATGCAAAACAGAACCATAATGAGGTATTACTTCACACCTGTGAGGATGGTCTAGATCAAGATCGCAAACAAGAAAGAAATTTGATGAGGGTGTAGAAAAAAGGAACCTTTGTACACTGTTGTGAATGTAAACTGGCTCACCCCCATGGAAGACAGAATGGAACTTCCTCAAAATATTAAAAGTAGATCTGCCATGTAGAGCTATTCCACTCCAGGGTATCTAGCTGAAGAATAAAAACACTAATTCAAAGGGATATGTATACCCCTATGTTCATTGCAGCACTATCTGCAATAGCCAAGTTATGAAAAACAAACTAATTGCCCAATCACAGATGATTGGATTAAAAAGGTGAGCCATACACAATGTGGAATACTACTTGACTATTAAAGAGGACAAAATCTTGCAATTTGCAACATGGATCGAACTGGAAGAGATTTTGCTAAGCAAAATAAGTCACAAGGAGAAAGTCAAATACGAGATGACTTCACTCCTATGTGGAATATAAAGAGGCAAGGCAAATAACAGACAAAATTAAACACAAGAAACCGTTGGAATCTGACTGCAGAACTGAGGGGAAGGGGGGGGCGAGTGGGAGTAAAGCTGGAGGGGATCCAATGAACTGTGGTATGGTGGGTTACCTGGCGCTTTGCTGGTGGACATCGGTACCTCGTAATGTACATCTGAAGAGGTGTGAACCTGTGCACTCCTAAAACATACACAGTCTTGTAAACCAACATTACTCAATTAAAAAAAGACTAGAGAGGAAGTGTTAAGATAACTCTTAGAAAAAAAAATTCTAAAGGAATGGTACTCTGTGCCTAAATGTTGGGGTCCATAGAAGATGTGTGATGTGTCTACAGTTTATGCTACCATGATACTTCATATCCCATTCCTTCTAAAAATGCTTATTCCTGCTTCCGCTTTCTTTCTTCCTCCCTCCTCAACTATTTATGGATTAGCAGCCACTCTCACTGTGGCATGCCAGAGGAAAAGGGACTGAAACCCTGGCATTTGAAACTTCTTCTAAAGATTTTTCAGTGTAGGAGAGGCTCTGTATTTCAAATTTTCTTCCAAAAATGTGATAAATATTCTGACAACTTCATTAAGTTCCTGTCTACCCTCCCTTTCACAAAAGTTGAACACAATTAGTTGAAAAATAAAATTTTGGGTTGTGTTTAATTAATGAGATAGTTATTTGATGAGTTAGTTTATTAGTCTGATTCCTCATTTTAAAGCTATTTACAAAGGCTTTATTGATATGCATGGCATTCTGGGAACAGATTTACAAGGTAGTAAATCTACAAAGGTAGTAAATTTACAAAGTAGATTAGAATTTATATCATACAGGAAATATGAGAAGCAGTTTAATGTAGAAAACAAGTTGTGTCCAAATGGTCATTATTTTCTTCCTAGTCAAATTGTATTGTGTAATAAAGGGTTCCTCCTAGCTGTTTAGCCGACATTTGAGGAGCCATGCGCAAGGCTCAGGTGTTTCACTTCAAGATTCATGAGGGAAATTTTTGAGATGTTATCATGTTGTTACCGCTGGTGGTAATAACATAGTCCTTCCCTCCCTCCTTGTTAAGAATGAAGGACAAAATATGAACTTAATTGGTTTTTAGAGCCTCTAAGTGTAGGAGATAAATTCCTCTGGAATTAAACAATGCCCAAAGTGGTTTCAGTTCTGTTTTTTTTTCCCCCCTTTGGTTTTGAGTAGAAATTTAATAGAGCACACTCATAAATATATGTTCAGTACCTTGGTCATCTTATTTCTTGCTAAAAGTATAAACTTGCAGAGGGCAAGATCTTTCTACTATTATATTCCACTGTCTAATAAGTACACAATACATAGTTGTATTTGTTTCTTACAGTGGTTTTAAGTTTTCTGCATAAAATAGAATTACTAATCTAAAAGAGTCCACAGAATACCACTTTCTATGAACTTGATAACACAGATGTCATGTAATTTTTTCTGTTAGTAGAAAAAAAAAAATGGACCTGACTTGGAATCTGACTGCAGAACTTAGGGGAAGGGGGGCCAGTGGGAGTAAAGATGGAGGGGATCCAATGAACTGTGGTGTGGTGGGTTAACTGGTGCTTTGCTGGTGGACATCATGTACATTGTAATGTACATCTGAAGGGGTGTGAACCTGTTATCCATAATTAACTGTAATAGTCAAGTCCAAAATAGTGATGCTGACATTCTGAACTTCTCCCATAACCTCTCACGACTTTTTATAATTTCTGACCACTATTTAATCTCTAGAAAATCATAGCAAGTGTGATAGGTTAACCAAATGTGTAAACTGGTTTCCACCATGGGAATTCAATTCTGCAGAATAAGCCTTTTCCACTCTGTCATGGAGACTGCACAACAGTAATTATGAAAATTAAAAGAAAGGGATAGCAGGAATGGATGGTTTGTACTTACCATTTTGTCTCTTCCTGTATGTTTTGCATTTTCTAATTGTATACATGTATTACTCTATTTTTCCATTCAGAATATTAGCAGATTTTATGTAGGTTGAGGGGTCAAGGGCATTTTTGTTCCTTGATAATTCTCAGTGTTAAAATACATAAAAAACTGGGCCTCGCTGGTGGCGCAGCGGTTGAGCGCTGCGCTGTGGAGCTGTCGACAGCGTGCTATGCAAGTTCGACGCCCAGCCAGGGAGAGTCCCACATGGTGCGGCAGCCCTCTCCTGCCTCGCCCGCTGCTCCCCTCAGCAGTGTATTTCTGATCTGCCTGTTCTGCTCCCCACTCTGTCTCTGGTGAACCCTCTCGCTGCCCCCACGCCTCTGGCCTGTACCCCAGCTTGTATGCATAAATAAATAAATCTTTAAAAAAAATAATTTCTTGGACCTCCCCAGTGGCGCAGTGGTTGAGCGCTGCGATGTGGAGCTGTTGGCCGCGAGCGATGCCGGTTCGACGCCCCGCGGGGGAGAATCCCACATAGTGCGGCAGCCCTCTCCTGCCTCGCCCGCTGCTCCCCTCAGCAGTGTGTTTCTGATCTGCCTGTTCTGCTCCCCACTCTGTCTCTGGTGAACCCTCTCGCCACCCCGCGCCTCTGGCCTGTACCCCAGCTTATATACATAAATAAATAAAATTCTTAAAAAAAAATAATTTCTTAAAGGAGTTAAAAGATTAAAAGACATTGTTAAAGGTTAATGATCATTCTGGGTCCTCCCTGGTGGCGCAAGGGGTTAAGTCTCAGCACTATGAAGCTGTCCACAGCCACTGCAGCATGAGTTCGATTCCCGACCAGGGAGCTGACCCACATGGCGTAGCAGACCTCTCCTGTCTTGCCTGCTCCCCTCAGCAGTGGATCTCAGTAGATCTGCCTGTTCTGCTCCCCACTCTGTCTCTGGTGAATCCTCTCACCCCCCACACACCACTGACCTACACCCCAGCTCTTGTATGCATAAATAAATCTTTTTTAAAAAAATGTTAGGGCCTCCCCGGTGGCACAGCGGTTGAGCGCTGCGCTGTGGAGCTGTTGGCAGCGCTAGCAATGCGAGTTCGACGCCCAGCCGGGGAGAATCCCACATGGTGCGGCAGACCTCTCCTGCATCGCTCGCTGCTCCCCTCAGCAGTGTATTTCTGATCTGCCTGTTCTGCTCCCCACTCTGTCTCTGGTGAGCCCTCTCGCCGCCCCACGCCTCTGGCCTGTACCCCAGCTTGTATGTATAAATAAATAAATCTTAAAAAAAAAAAATTCTTAAAAAAATGTTAATGATCATTCTACATGCATAGCTTACCTGCTGTTCCTAAAATAGCCACTTTACACTTCCATTTAATAATGTCACCTTTTAAAATAAAACTCGTATTTCATTCTTCCTGTGAACTAGACTACCTTGCCAAACTCATAGCACAATTAACTTGCCACTTAGTAAACATATAATAGCTGTGATACAATCCCTGCTCTTAAGGAGCTTTCAGGCGTATTAAACAGTTACGAGGTCCTTCCATGGATTCCTTTTTTTTTTTTTGTCAGTTTAATTGATGTAAAATTTTGTGTAAGGTAAAACTTACCTTTTTTAGGTATATAGTTATATATTTTTTACATACAAGGTCACATAACCACTGCCACAGCTAAGATATAAAATATTTGCTTCACCCCATAAAATTCCCTGCTTACCTTTTATAGTCAGTCTTTTCCCTCTACCTGTCAACCACTTATCTGAGTGCTTGCCTTTTTTTCTACAATGTCATATAAACAGAATTGTACAATATATGGGTTTTATATCTGTGTGTGTGTTTTCACTTAGTGTAATGCTGTTGATATTCATGCATGTTGCATGTTGCAGTGGTTTATTCTTTTCAAGCCTTTTCTAAAATGTCAGATGGTTAGAATCATGCAGCAAATAGTCTTTTCAGAGTGACCTCTTTTACTTAGTAATATGCATTTAAGATTCCTCCTGGTCTTTTCATGGCTTGATAGCCTTTCTTTTTAGTACTGAATAATATTGAATTATTTGGATGTACCATGGTTGGTTTATCCATTGACCTATTGAAGGGTATTTTGGTTGCTTCTAAGTTATGGCAATTATGCATAAAATGGTTATAAACATTGGGATATAGGTTTTTGTATGAATGTAAGTTTTCATTAATTTGGGTGTGTGTTGTTGGAATGCATGATAAGAGCACTTAGTTTTATAAGAAATTGCCAGATTGTCTTCCATAATGACTGTACTATTTTGCATTCCCACCAAGAGTGAATGAGAGAGAGTTCCTGTTGCTCTACTCCCTCATCAGCATTTGGTGTTGTCAGTGTTTTAGATTTTGGCCACTCTGATAGGTGTGTAGTGGTGTCACTGTGGTTTCAATCTGCAGTTTCTTCATGACTAATGATGTTGAGTAACTTTTCATGTGTTTAATGGCCAGTCATATCTTATCTTTGATAAAATATCTGTTCAACTCCTTTGCTTTTTTTTTTTTTAATGGGCTTGTTTTCTTGTTTTTGAGGTGTTTACATAGAAGATCTTTATGAGATATGTTTTTTGCAAATGTTTTCTCCCAAACTATGACTTGTCTACCAGAAGTTTTTAATTGTATGAAATAATTTTTTTCATTTACGGTTAATGCTTTTTGTCTTATAAAAACTCTGCTTAATCCTAGGTCACAAAGATTTTCTTTTATGTTTTCTCCAGATGTATTACGGTCTTGGGTTTCATGTTTATCATTGACTCTTCTGGAGTTAATTTTTGTTTACAGGACAAAGTTGAAAATATTCTTCATTGTCCACTGAATTACTTTGGTAGCTTTGTTAAATACCTGTTACCATGTCCAGTTTTCTAGAATAATATAATTAACCAAAGTGACTCAAGAAACAAAAATCCCATGTACTTTAAAAGTCATGGAGGAAATGATAAACTGTGTCTAATCCTAGGGATTTTTATGGGCAAAGTCGTAAATACTCCCCATTGTCCACTGAATTTCTTTGATAGCTTTGCTGAAAACCTAATAATTGGTAATTATATAGGAAAATACAATAAACCAAAGTGACTCAAGAAATAAAAATCCCATATAGATTAATAGTTATGGAAGAAATTATAAAATGGATTTTATGGAAAAACTCTTTCATTCATAGTTTGAAGAAGCAAATAATGATAATATCACCTGTAGTAGAGCAGAGAAAATAATAGAAAATATACCCATTTATTTTATGAAGTTAGCAAAGTCTTAGTAACTAAAAGCTGACAAAGATAATGAACCATTGACATTTGAACTCTCAGTGAGTATAGTTATGGAAAGTCTAAAATATTTGCTTAATGCAAACAAATGATTATTGCATGTTTTTCTTTTTTAAGATTTTTTTAAGATTTTTTTTAAGATTTACTTATGCATACAAGAACTGGGGTGTAGGCCAGAGGTGTGGCATGGTGAGAAGATTCACAAGAGACAGGGCCTCCCTGGTGGCCAGCGGTTGAGCGCTGCGCTGTGGAGCTGTCGGCAGCAGCGACGCGAGTTCGATGCCCGGCCTGGGAGAATCCCACATGGCGCGGCAGACCTCTCCTGCCTCGCCCGCTGCTCCCCTCAGCAGTGGATTTCTGATCTGCCTGTTCTGCTACCCGCTCTGTCTCTGGTGAACCCTCTCCCTGCCCCACGCCTCTGGCCTATACCCCAGCTTGTATGTATAAATAAAAAATAAATCTTTAAAAAAAAAAAAAAGATTCACCAGAGACAGAGTGGGGAGCAGAACAGGCAGATCTACT
This sequence comes from Scalopus aquaticus, assembly GCA_004024925.1. Taxonomy (NCBI): domain Eukaryota; kingdom Metazoa; phylum Chordata; class Mammalia; order Eulipotyphla; family Talpidae; genus Scalopus; species Scalopus aquaticus. The sequence continues at coordinate 15,441 of PVIJ01008507.1, forward strand.
GAAGTATACTGCTGAGGGGAACAGCAGGCAAGACAGGAGAGGTCTGCTGCACCATGTGGGAAGCTCCCTGGCCGTGGTTCGAACTCATGCTGCAGTGGCTGTGGATAACTTCATAATGCTGAGAGTCAACCCGTTGAGCCACCAGGGAGGCCCCATTACATGTTTTTCTGATGACAAATACAACACATAATTCTTCTGGAAAAATCTGAAAATATGAAATAACATAAGAAAATTTTAAGTCACATTGATCTTTCCTCCGATTTGAAATTATTGATATGGAATTTTGAAATTCCATAATTTTTTCCAGAGTAGTTATCTGTATTGATATACATTTTCAATGTGCTGATTTAGAACTGCCTTTTTTCTCATTTGATATGCCAAATTTCTCAGTGTGTTAAAAGAACATTATGAAGAGGATCTCTGGGGCCTCCCTGGTGGTGCAGGGTATAATTCTCAGCACTATCAAGCTGTTGCCAGCCACTGCAGCCTGAGTTCAATTCCCAGCCAGGGAGCTGAACCACATGGCATAGCAGACCTCTCCTGTCTCGCCTGCTCCCTCCTTCAGCAGTATGTTTCAGTAGATCCTCCTGTTCTGCTACCCCCTCTGTCTCTGGTGAATCCTCTCAACCCTGCACCTCTGGTCTACATCCCAGTTCTCATATGCATAAATAAAATAAATCTTTTTTTTTTTTTAAAAAGGAGGGTTTCTGTCAGGATCTATGGATATTATGAAATCTATAAAAAATATTGGTATACTCATAAGTCAAAAAATAGGAAAATAGGGCCTCCCTGGTGGCGCAGCGGTTGAGCGCTGCGCTGTGGAGCTGTAAGTAGCGCACGATGCGAGTTCGACATCCGGCCGGGGAGAATCCCACATGGTGTGGCAGACCTCTCCTGCCTTGCCCGCTGCTCCCCTCAGCAGTGTATTTCTGATCTGCCTGTTCTGTTCCCCACTCTGTCTCTGGTGAACCCTCTCACCGCCTCACTCCTCTGGCCTGTACCCCAGCATGTATGTATAAATAAATAAATCTTTTAAAAAGAAAAAAAAATGGGCCTCCCCGGTGGCGCAGCGGTTAAGCGCTGCGCTGTGGAGCTGTCGGCAGCTGCGACGCAGCTGCGACGCGAGTTCAACGCCCGGCCCGGGAGAATCCCACATGGTGCAGCAGACCTCTCCTGCCTCGCCCGCTGCTCCCCTCAGCAGTGTATTTCTGATCTGCCTGTTCTGCTCCCCGCTCTGTCTCTGGTGAACCCTCTCGCCGCCCCACGCCTATGGCCTGTACCCCAGCTTGTATGTAAAAATAAAAAAAATAAATAAATCTTTAAAAAAAAAAAAGAAAAGAAAAAAATAGGAAAATATCTTTGTGGGTGACAAAAATTTTTAAATAAAATTTATTCCAGATAAAAATTTTTGTCACACTAAGAATTATTTATTTATTTTTACTGGTTTTTGTAACTGAAGTTACACTGTATTATATACATTTTGGGTACGCATCATTAAAAATGAACTTGTGCTTACATCTATATTACGTTTTCTTAAATAAAAATAAGCACCTACCTACACATTTATATTAAATTGATTTAAAAAACTGGTAATATCAGGACACATTTTACGAAAGTTAGATACTACCTCCTTTGACTACTAGGGCCTGGTGACAACCCATAATGTAAATGCTGTGTATATCCTTTTAGCTCATTTTTTTAAGACTTTTTTTTTTCAGATTTATTTTTATTTATTTATGAATACAAGAACCGAAGTGCAGGCCAGAGGTAGAGGGGGTGAGAGGATTTACCAGAGACAGAGTGGGGAGCAGAACAGGCAGATCTACTGCCTGAGGATACACTGCTCAGGGGAATAGCAAGTGAGTCAGAAAAGGTCTGCTGCACCATGTGGATTAGCTCCCCTGGCTGGGGATCGAATTGAGGCCAAACTGGCTGCAGTGGCTAGTGATAGTTTGATAGCACTAAGGCTTTAACCCCTTTGCCACCAGGGAGGCCCTTAACTTGCTTCTTTTGAAATCTAACGATAATTAAAATGGCATAATAGTAATTTTTTAAAATTCTTGATGGTTTTAAAGTTTAATAATAATTGATAAGTACATTTCCTTAATTAAAAGTGTTTTTCCTCAATTTTTCTTCAAATTCAAGTATGGTCATTGAGATTTAAAAGTTGGTATTGGAAAGTTGGCAGAAGTTGGTATTGGTTCTAGTATTAACATATCCCATTTAGGCAGGGAACCATTTATTAAAAAACAAACAAAACAAAAAAACCCTTAGTGTCTTGTGCCACTTGGAATTCTATCATGTTAAAAATGACCTTTCATAACAGAGTTTTGACTTCACTCAAAGGCAGAATAGTTTTTACAAATTGCATTTGAGACATAAATGGAATCCAGAATGCATGCACATGTAAGTATACACCCACACACACTCTCTTACATATTGGAGGCTTCCATTACAAGAAGGTAAGAGTAGTGTAACGGACTTATCTTATGAAATGGTGCTTATAGGCTTCCTTACTCAGCAACCAGTGTTTATCTCTTAGGTAGCTGGAATGATTTTAATGGTTTGCAGTCTGTAGCTCTGCTTCCCCTCCCCCAAATAAGAAGTTTAAATACTGCATTTGATCTATTTAAATATTTTAACATTGCACATTTGTGTTTTCTTTTATGCTTTATAGCTTCTGGTTTTTTATTTCTGTTTTTGGCGTCCCAAAAGTTTAAATGCTGTAGACAGGTGAGACTGGCTGCTTTATTTTGTCCATTTTTTTCCTCCAGATACCAGTGTTTCGTCCTTTTAGTTTAGAAATCAATAATCAAAGGGTTGAATAGCAAGAATTCTATAAAATTATATTTTAAATAGTAAGAAAAAAAAGTGGCACTAAAAGAAATACTTTCTTGCTAGGAAATGGAGCTTGGCTTAATATTAAAGTTGTGTACTTGCTTAATTTCGATTATAATCTCTTAAATTATCTAGGGACTGTTTAACACTGGTTTACAATGAAGCCAGTTAGTTTTACTTGATAATTTATTGTCATACTCAACTACATACCCTAACCCAACCCAAGGTTAAAAAGGTGATAGATGGCTGATTGGTTGAATGATGACTTATTAATTCATTTAATAGATTTTTCTTGGCACACTGTCCTAGATTCTGTGAAGGAAAAAAATGAATAAGATGCAGTATGTTATTCAGTATGACTTGTCCTTAAGGAAATTATTAAAACAAAGCTCTCTTGTCTATCATCTGTATTTCCTTTTTTATGTCTGTATTTTTTGAACAGTATAATGGTGATTTCTGTAAGGAGATTTTTTTTTTCCTGTTGTTTTTATACTGTATCTGGCAGGAGAATCTGTTGACATGGGGGAGCATGATGATGAAACATCGCTGTCTATTGCTAACCACAGTGCCCTCAGTAGCACAGGTGTGGAAGTGTTGTTAGCCTGTGGGCAGTCATTTGGTTTCCTTATGAAACACTGGCATTCTGAAGTATTTTTATTGAAGATTGAGTGTGAGAAGGAATAGAAATATCTGTCCCAAGTAGTCAACTTTTCTTATTATAGAACTTTCCTTTAGTTTCTAGGAAATTCCTTTTTAATTTTATTTTGCAGTAAGCATCACTATAAATCATCACAACAAACTGGTTGTTAACTGTTGCTTAGATTTTAGTGCAGATGATATTCTGGAGGCTCTTGGTGCCGAAGGCTGGGTGGGATCAAGGTGAGTATGGGTACAGGGTTTTTTTTTTGTTTGTTTGTTTGTTTTTTTAAAGATTTATTTTTTATTTATACAGACAAGCTGGGGTACAAGCCAGAGCTGTGGGGTGGCGAGAGGGCTCACCAGAGACAGAGCGGGGAGCAGAACAGGCAGATCAGAAATACACTGCTGAGGGGAGCAGCAGGCGAGGCAGGAGAGGTCTGCCACACCATGTGGGATTCTCCCTGACCGGGCGTGGAACTCGCGTCGCCGCTGCTGACAGCTCCACAGAGCAGCGCTTAACTGCTGCGCCACCGGGGAGGCCCTGGGTACAGGGTTTAGGAGCTAACTGGATCCTGCTTAGCCTACAGCTTTTCAACAAAAGAAATTCTGGAAAACAAAAAAAACAACTAATCAAATTTACACCTTGAAAGGTTTTGTTTGGTTACTACATTTTTACACACTCAATATAAAAATTAGTTCTTCTGAAAGGTTAAACTAAGATCCAGACTAGTTGCTTTAGCATGGACAGATGAGGAAAGACACAAGTCGTCCACATTTTCTCTGACTTCACTGTCCTGTTTTCCTAATATGTAATGTTAATTTCTTTAATGAGATTTAGAAGCAAAGATAGGTATAATTCAATAGATAACTTCTCTTTGAATTTAGAAATTACATACATAACCCTTTTGGTTTCTGTGCATTGCCTTCCTTGGCCTCTGTGGTGGTAAATCTTGAGAGTTTTAAGGAAGGGGAATGGCATAAAAGAGATTCATACATGGAAAATAAAGAATAAAGTACGTTTGAATTACCAGCAAGAGCAATTCTAGTAGAAACACCTTGGTTTCCTTGTAGTCATCCTTAGTTCTTCTGCAGGAACTGCTGTTGACTCATCGCATAACCAGGTGCTCATTACTCAGAATTTTTATTTAGTACATGAAGGCTATAGTCTCCCGTAAGAGAAAAGAATGTTGCTTAGGAACATTCCTTGTTAGAAATTTCTGACTAATTATTACAAGTAGTATAGCTATCATCAGACAGTTACTGTATTCCCAGTTGATATATGTCTGAATATTGGTAATATTTAGATTTCTTTCTCACTTAAAATGAAATTGAGGACCAGTGAGTTGGAAAGAGTTATGAAAGGAAGAAAAGGAAGGCTCAATGGCAGAGCTCATAGTCATCTCACTGAGTCACCAGCAATGAATGGCTTTTTACTGAGGAGCATTGAACTTGTTTGTGATGGGAAGCTCCTTGATTTTTGACTGGTTAATGTCTACACATCATTCATATTTCCTGGCTCCTAAATGGAGGCCAACCGGGTCTTAGTTTTTATGAATATCATGTGGTTTTATGAAGCATTTTTTTTCTTTTTGTTTTGTAAGGACTTTTTTGTTTGAGAGCAAATCCTTAATAGCTTTCACGTAACTATGTAAAATCTGTCTTCAACTCAGGAAAAAGTACTCTTTGGAGTAGAAAGAATAATGAACAGCCAATAAGATGGAGGTGGTTAATTTTCAACTGATAACAAATGAATTTAATTCTCAATAGAGCTTTGAGTTGGCATAAAACCATTCTTTGTTCCTTAGATTTTGGAAGCTGTTATTAATAGTGAAAGACTTTAACTAGAGTATTACTAGAGAAATAAATAGTAATTCAGTTGGTGAAGAAAGTATCAAAGATTATGGCTATAAATAGCTCAATATTTTGTAACTGAATAAAAGGAAACTTTTTTTTAACTGTCTAGTTTCCTTCAGCCTCAATTTCCTTAGTAGTTGGTACTGAGTACTTGGTGCTATGGAAAATGGATACCACATGCTGATTAAATGTGGTCCTTTGAAATACTCTATTTTGTTATTACTGGCAGGCTTCTTGAGGTGCTTTAAAAATCCTTCAGGTTCAGGGCCTCCCTGGTGGCGCAGCGGTTGGGCACTGCGCTGTGGAGCTGTCGGCAGCGCACAATGCGAGTTCGACGCCCGGCCGGGGAGAATCCCACATGGTGCGGCAGACCCCTCCTGCCTCACCCGCTGCTCCCCTCAGCAGTGTATTTCTGATCTGCCTGTTCTGCTCCCCGCTCTGTCTCTGGTGAACCCTCTCGCCGCCCCACACCTCTGGTCTGTACCCCAGCTTGTATGTATAAATAAATAAATCTTTAAAAAAAAAAAAATCCTTCAGGTTCAGCACGTCCAGTAGAACTTCCCGCAGGGACAGATGTGTAACCATCTGCACTGTGTGATATGGGAGCCTAGAGTGACTGTTAAGCACCTAAAATGTGGCTAATTTAACTGAGAAGCTGAATTGCAAATTGTATTTAATATTAATTAAAATAAATATAAACAGGCATGTATGACTAGTGTACACAGTTTGGGCAGCACATCTTTGTCTCCTTTGAAAGTTGTTTCAAAGTAACAGCTACAAATTCTTGTAAACCTCATGAATGTGCCACTCTTGCCCACAAAAGCAAGAGTTTCACAGCAATTCTCAGGATTGTTTGGAATGATACCGTAGTCTCCATGGTTTCTACATTTCCAGCCTTCTTCTGTGGCACTTTTCACCTTAATTGCTTTTTGCCGCTTGATTCTGTGAGCAAAGCTTAAAATTGAAAAATGTTCTTCTATCCTGGTACTCAAGGCTAATAAACACTTGTTGCATGCCCACTGTATGCTAAGTTGTGCCAGTCATTTAGGTTTTAAGAGTTAAGTTTATCATGGTGCCTGCCCACAGGAAGTTTCTAGCCTAGTAGAGAAGTCTGAAGATCATTGCAATTTAGGGTTGTGTATCCAACACAGTCAGTCTTAACTCTCAATGCTTGTATATTTCCTCATCTTTAGTCATCCCTTACTTTTTTCAAATTGTATGTATGAGTACAAAGAGGAAGTCCTTTTGCTAGGGAATGCTTTTCTGACTGTATCATTCACTGAAATTTGTGAACATTTAGCAGTTAGTATTGAGAAGACACACAGTCTGCTCTGTAAAAGGACTGTTTTACAGGAGACCCAAGGCGCCCACTCACTCTTGGAGAGGTCACGCTGACATTCTTACCTCCTCTGTCGGGCCCTCCCCAGGAACTGTCACACATGCAGATTTAAGGAAGGCGACTCACTCAGGAGAAAATGACAATCTAAAAGGAACAGTAAATTTTCAAAATAATTTAGGAAACTTTAGAAGATGAGCCATCTCCTTACCTCTGAGACAGGGTTTACTCGCGTTGCGTGAACTCTGTCAAGGGCATTTCTCAGTCACACTGCCTAAGCTTATCGTCAGGTGGCGGTTAGTGCAAATTCTCAGTCCTGGACGTCCCCAGCATAGCCCAGTGGTCTTTGCTCAAAATTTAGTTTTTGTCTCTAACTTTCCATCTATCAAATCTCCAAATCCCAGTTTTCCCAGTGGTTCTTGTGTGACCAGTTGCTTCTCATTCCTCTGATTGATCTCTGTACAAAACATTTTCAGAATTACTGTCAGGGAAACACTTCATTAATTTCTCCTTGAAGCTTTTACATTCAGTGGGCCTCTCTGGCGGCACAGTGGGTTAAACGCAGTGCTGTGGAGCTGTCAGCAGCTGCTGCATGAGTTCAATGCCTGGCTGGGGAGGTTCCCACATGGTGGTTCCCACATGGCGCAGCAGACTTCTCCTGCCTCGCCTGCTGCTCCCCTCAGCAGTGTTTCAGTCGGTCTGCCTGTTCTGCTCCCCACTCTGTCTCTGGTGAACTCTCTCACCGCCCAACACCTCTGTCCTGCACCCCAGTTTGTATGCAAAAATAAATAAATCTTTAAAGGAAAAAAAAAAGCTTTTACATTCACTGCAGTGGTCCAGCAGGAAGCCACTCTTATCCAGGGGCTGTGGCTAGAAGCTCTTGGACCTGAAATTCATGGCCTGGACCCTCTAAGCTGGATGTGTACCATTGCCATCCCTTCTAAGACTGAGTCAAATTTTAGAAATTATTTCATTTAAGCAGTTTTTTGTGACCTCTTGGGACAAAGCCGGACACCTCTACCTGCACTAACACTTTTTTGCATAGTACCTAAATATTCATCATTCTCTATTACATATTCTGTTTACTTGAACTTATAAGCACCTTAAGGACAAGAACAGTTGATTTTTAGCACCAACTTATTACTGAGCATATAGTCAGTGATCAGTAGATCTTTTCTGCTGAAGTGACTAAGGAAAGGCTTGTTATAGTAGAAGCAACATTTGAACCAGTTCTTAAAGAATGAGTAGAGTTCCCTAAATGGATCTGTGGAAGAAATTCCAGATGAAGGGAGCAATTTGTACAAATAGACGAAACAATGAAGAGTTTACAGGTGACTTGCAAGGCTTTCTAATTTCCACTTGGAATTTGAGGCACAGGCAGTTAGTTGTAGGGTGTGAGCACTGGGCTCCCTCCCCTAGTTGTGTATAACCAGACATTGAAGATTAGTCTTCTACTTGAATATGTATCTGTGTGACCTGTTCATAATTTCTGTTGATCAGTCTTTTCTAGAAGAAAGTGACTTCTTCCTCATTTCTCACTAGATCTCACCTCCTTGAGATATCTCAAGGAAAGTAGTATGCGGAATAAAGCTGAAGGAGATGTAATTAAAATAGCTAAGAGCTTACTCTCCTAGGTAATCTAATTTATATTGGTATTTCAGCATAAAAGTACATTCAAATGAAAACATTATACTCTTGTGATTGATCTTGTAAACTGTTTATTGAAAATATAAAGTGTGTTCTTGTGTTAGTGTGTGAAGTGATGAGCTTGCCAGCAAGAAGTTTTAGAACTAAATGTCACCAAAAATGCTCAGCTTTTCATTTGCTACATGCAATGTTTAGAAGCAGTTCTTCCATAAAATGAGGCTTGGTTAAAGGCCTTCAAGGGTCATGTAAAACTAAGCTGTACTTAGATTCCTTTGCCTATTAAACTTTGTTTTTATACAACCTTCCTTGTTCTTTCCCTAAATAAAGTAGAAAAAGATTCATAAATTTTAACCTGTTACTTCCCCCTTTCCTTGAGGAAGTAACCTTTGGAGGAAAAGTACTCCAAAAAGATAGTGTCTTTTATTAGGTGACAATAAAGATGAGATAGTTGTCTACTTCTTATAAAGTTAAAGTGAAACTTCCCTGTGCATTTCTAAAATATATTGCATGGAAAACTGGAATGAACTCAAGGCTTTGATTGTTAAAGTTGAATGCCCTCAGTGGAGCCGGTATCTTCCCTCTCTGCTTGTCTGCTTACCACTTGGCCCAAAGTAAAATTGGTATTAGAATGAAACTGAAACATGCTAGTCGGGAGACGTGTTAGAGTGGTGTACAGGGAGCAAATTAGCATTTCTGAGAGAGATGCTGTCATTGTGGGATGTGGAATTCCTTGGGAAATTAATACGTCTTTAGGAGGTAAATGTCTCCTTGGTCATTTTATACAAGTGCTAAAGTAAGCCCTAGAATCAGAATCAGGACACCTGGGTTCCAGTCCTGGCTCTGAGCAAGACGTTCTGACCTCTCTGACCCTCAGCTTCCATCTTCTGTAAGGAGTAGAAGGTAGTGTCTGAAGATCAATAAGAATCCTGTCATCCTTTTATCTTCCAAGTTGTATTGTTGCATTCACAATACCCTAGAATGAGCAGTGAGCTAAGGAAGCCACGGTCGGCATTACAATTTGGCAGGTGGTAAACAACATTTATACCAGGATCCTTAAATCTGTCTGTTCCTCTGTTACATATCCTGTCAACATATACTAGAATCTGTGGTACTGTTTCTGGACTCTGTGTGTGTGTGTGTGTGTGTGTTTCCATTTGCTTGCTGTTTCTGTGTATCTACACCGATTGTGTTCAGACTTCCTTCTTGGCCTGCTTCTTTTAATTTACTCTCTGGATTCATGATACAGAAATGTCATTCTCTTCCGTTTCTGACTAACCTCTTTGTAATGACTAAGTTTTTTACCATGTACTATTGTCTGGCTGTTCCTGACCTGGCCTCTCCGTTTTGACTGGTATTTCATTAGAACCACTGTGATTATTAGTACTGGCATTTGTGAAGAGCTTTCCCTGTGCCCGGCACTTTACAGAGTGCTTTATTCATTTCATGTCATGTAACCCTTAAACTGCCCTGTACACACAGGTCAGTGTTAGGACCATTTTACAAATTAGAAAATGAAGGTTCAGAGAAGTGAAATCACTTGCCCAGTATTAACATAATGGTAGATACAGAGTTAATATTTCATCTGCCTCCAAAACTCATCCTCTTAAGCAACATGCTATACTGTCTCCACGATGATGATAGCTATAGTGTGTGGAATACTTCTGGGTGCTGGGCAGCGCATTTCCCGCCTTTTGTCTTTCTGTATTACAGTACTGGAAATGGCTATTGTACAAGATCTGTTTTTAGGCTAACAAATATAAAGGGCCAGGATTCACAGGATTTTGACAGTCTTAGACTGGAATAGTCTTTCAATGTGTTTTTCCTTTTGCTCTATTTTTTATTTTATTTTTTAAAGGTTTTATTTTTATTTACATATACATGCAAAAACTGGGGTATAGGCCAGAGGTGTGGGGGTGGTGGTGGTGAGAGGATTCACCCGAGGAAGAGTGGGGAGCAGAACAACCAGACTGATCCACTGAAATACACTGCTGAGGGGAGCAGCAGACGAGACAGGAGTGGTCTGCTGCACCATGTGGGAAGCTCCCTGGCTGGGGTATTGAACTCATGCTGTAGTCAGTGGCTGGCGATAGCTTGATAGCGTTGAAACTTTAACCCCTGTGCCATGAGGAAGGCCCTCTCTTCTACTTTAATGGTGGACATCATAATGTTATTTCTGACTACTATGAGTATTAACAATGAATGTCAACTAAGTGTTCACTTTTTTCCCTGTGGGTAAGCTAGCACTATCGTTTTCTTTATTTGATATCTTTGCTAGCTTTTTTCTTCTATCAAAGGCAGATAATGGGATAAGATAATGAGGGGAAAGGAGAAAAGGTACTAAGGAAAGACAAAAGGAAAGTCCACATACTAGAAATCTCTGGAATCTGAGTCTGGAGAAGGAAGATTTTAAACTAAAAACCCCATTTATTTGGTAGCTGTCATTTGTTGAAGGAATGCTTGATAAGTAAAACATAGAATTTGACCTCACTAGCCTAAATTTTCTTCTCTGATAATAGAGTATTAGTATATTTATCACAGTCCATGGTTAGTTGTTCTGATTAAATGAAATAGCCAAGGTAAAATTCCTTACTATTGTGTTCGAAATTATTAGTTTCCCATTTTACTTTAGGTGTTAGTCAAATAATCCACAGTGTGTGGCTGTTTGTTGTGGTGTGACTCTTTTAGAGTTCGAAAATTTAGTATTAGCTTATACAGGAATGTATGTAAGTAAAACTTTGTCAAACTGTGCCCCTAATATACATATATGCAGATACGTGTGTGTGTGTGTGTGTGTGTGTGTGTGTGTGTATTTGGCTGGATGTAAATTAGCTATGTCTCATTAATAAAGGAAAGTCAGTATACAAACTGAACCTGCAGCTGCTGCGTGTGGTCAGCTGGTATTTCTCATTTATTATACCCAGCATGGAGAGCTACCGCCTTTAAGTTTGTATTCCTTAATATTAGTTATTAAACTTTAGCAGAAAGAGAAATAATGTATAATGTCTTCCAAATATTTACTTAAAGTTTGCTATTTTAGTAAGCAAATTTTCTAGAAATCCTTGTTTTTGCTTTAAGATATATTCAGTCCTAAAATATTGTTCCTAATGTTACTAATTCCCAGAATATAGATTTCATCCTTCTTTGGGTACACCACTTAACAGGTAGGAAACACTGTTTATATAGCAAGCAGTAAATATCAGAATAGCCTGATATTTTTTGAGGCTACCCTGTATCAAAAACATACCTTTGAATTGACTTCTCCCTATTAGTCTGCTATATATAGCCCTGATGTTTTTGTGTCATTAAATTTAGATTCTTCTTTGGTAGACTCTTGAGCAGGCTCCTTTTCTCCTGTGTGTGGCTGTGTAGCTGGAGAGTTCTAACCAAGCCCAGTATCAGGAAAAGTAGGTGTGGACTCTTTAGGGCTGTGCTGCTCAGCAGCTAGAATGTGGTTAGCAGTCTCCTCCCCTTCCTGCACTTCAGCTCTTCACTGTTGCACTCTGGAATGACAGGCATTCCTGTGTGAAGAGAACCAGCGTGAGGACATGTTTGTAAGAGCCACAGTGCCCAGACCAGGATACATGAAGACAGAAACTCCAGCAGATTAACTTATCTCGTGCCGTTTCTTGAAGTTTGGCAGTGACTCTGAAAGAGGACTGCGTGTCCGCTCCTTATGTGGATTTATCTTTTGAGAAAAGTTTGCTTTTGTCCGGGATAGTTTGTTGTCGTGAAGCACAGTATAATATAATCATGGGGCAAGCTGACGTCTCCAGACCGGTAAATCCAGATGCAGTTGGTGAGTAATAGAAGGCCAAGAAGCAGAGTCTTGACAGACAAGGCAGGTCTACAGGTGAAGTTGAATGTTTAATAGGAATTTGAATGTGAAGATTTTGATGTTTTATAACTTTAGGATGTTTATAACTTTGTAAAGAATGAATGAAAACAGGTTATTTTTTCATTCAGTTTTAAAATATAATAATGCTAAGAATATTGTAGCACTTGTAAAAGATAAGTGCTACAAAGAATAAGGAACTCTTATTTAGAATTCAATGTGATTTACTAGTATTTTCTAGAACTTGGGCAATTCATGTATGTGATGTAGAGCTAAAGGGATTTTATAAACAGGACCATTTTTAAGAATTGACTTAATTTTTTAGACCCAGTTATACATTTTCCAAATAAGTCTGAGGTTTTTTCCATTGTGCTGGTGTTTCCATTTCTCATTCGGCAACACTTCGGTATAAACATTTTTGAAGGCATAGTACTTTACATTTGAAGTGTTACTGAGCGATAGCTAGAAACCAAGCTGATGTTATAAGATGGAGCTCAGAGTTTCAAAACTTGTAAGTGAAATAAATGGAAGTCCACTGTCACTGAGGACTCATTTTCCCAGCCTTATGGGGACATCAAAGTTGTAACAAATAGTTTTAAGTGGATGTCCATTAAAGGATTGGTAAATTTATAAGCAAAAAGGGGAAAAGCCTGTGAATCGTTTCTTGACATTGTACTATGTTTAAAAAACACTACACCTTCTCTTTGACTTATGAAGCAACAAAAAACATGTTTAGTCCTAGGTTGCTTTTTTCCCCCCCAGAAAAGAAAAATGTTGGTGACTTTTAAAAAACAGAAAACTGTGGAGACACAGGTAATACTCCCAAATGTGTCTCATGACTTAATGTAATTTAGTTTCTAAAGGCATGTTTTCCCCTTAGAACATACCAGATGAAATTCCTGTAAATTAATTTTTGTCTTTTACTGTAATGGAAATACATGGATCACATAGTGAATCATTCAGCAATGAATTTTCAATATTGAAGTCAGGATTTGACTCACTTTACCTTGAGCACCAGCACCGTGTCATGTCAACTCAGTAGCTCACTTTAAAAAAAAATAAAAATTGTTTCCTAAGTAAAAAAAAATACATAGGAAAAAAATTTTAAATCTCTGCAGTTTCTGTACAGTTTAAGAAATGAAATTAAAAGCAGAGATAAATCCCACCCCATCTCTCTATGTCAGATTCCCTTAGATTGACATTTTGTTCTTTGTTCCTGGAGGTAATCACTCTCCTGAGTCTGATAAATTCACATTTGGACCACTGCATTCTCCTGTGATTTCCACTCCAAAGATTAGTTCTTTGTTAACAGATACTATAAGGAACTAGATGATGTTATCTATGAGATGGGAATTTAAAGGTCTTTGAAAAGACCAAAATGAGTAAGCAAGGTACAACTTACTGATGGGTGGTAGTCCTTAGAAAGAATGTTTATTTAGCATATACTATACAAAAAAAATTTCTTCTGAGTAAAATTTGATATTTTTATGCCCCTAAGAAAATGAGACTATTTTTCTGCCTCACAATAGTCTAATGAGAGACTTAGGATAAAGTAGAAATCACTCCAGTACCTAACTAAAACTTTTTCTGTTGTCTGGATTTAATTTTGGGGTTTTATTTTCAGTCACCATTCTAGTGGACACACCTCGTTATTTTATTTATAATTCAGGATGTATTCTATTTGAGGACCTCAGGGCCAAGTCATGAAGGCTAACATTCACAACTTTGGGGACTATACCGTTGCCTTAAAGGTTTTTACCAAACAACAATTTCCTAATGGAATTTGAAAAGCATTTCAGTGGATAGATGTCCGTAAAGTCTTATCAGATTCTTTGGAAGGATAAATGTACTGAGTATGTTAAAACCAAAATTATTTGTTTACAGCTCTTGATCTATGATACAGGAGTTAGCTTTGAACTTTAAAATTGAGGGTGCTAGGTTTGGTATGCCAAGTGATATAAAATAAGTGCTGAATATATTAAATTGATTTCTTGTTATTTTCAAGGTAATGACTGTTGTAGTGGACCCTATGTAAATATAGTGCATGTCTGTGTCATTAAGAAGTTTACTTCCTAGTTGAGAAGTTAAAAAATTAAAAGAGATCCAATATTTATATATTAAGACATCACCTTTTCTTTAAATTAGTTGACTCCTTGCTTATGATCTGGGGCTGTTAACTAACAGTCTGCTTTCAAATAAATAACCTTTGTGTGAAGACTCTTGAGAAGTCAGTTTCCACGTAGAGTTTTTATCATAGGCTCTTTCTCACGACTGATAAACTAATAAGAGCATTTGAATACAGAGCAGAAATTTATGCTGTGCTGTCTATTCATTCAAGGAAATAAGCAGTCATCCTCAGCAGTTTACATATAAAAAATTATCCTTGAATGAAATATGTCCATAGGAAAAGCATAGAGACTTACTCATATAAAATGCTTAAATGAATCTTTGTAGTTTTTAATCAACATTAGACACTGTTTCTGTGTTCACTGGAATTCTTTACTATGTGTCATATTAAAACAACCAGCTAATTAGCAAGTCCTTAAATTAAGCACAAGACCAAAGAGTTTTAAGAAGCTCGACCAATCATTTAGTCTGGAACTTTCCTTCTCTCTGCCTTCCATTCCTCCTTTCTAGCTCTTTTTTTCCCCCTTCATATAGATTTCATTTATTAGCCTCTTTTTTTCCATTTTTCTTTTTTTTTTTTAAGATTTATTTATTTATACATACAAGCTGGGGTACAGGCCAGAGGCATGGGGCAGCGAGAGGGTTCACCAGAGACCGAGAGGGGAGCAGAACAGGCAGATCAGAAATACACTGCTGAGGGGAGCAGCGGGCAAGGCAGGAGAGGTCTGCCCCACCATGTGGGATTCTCCCCGGCTGGGCTGCGAACTCGCATCGCGAGCTGTCCACAGCTCCACAGCGCAGCGCTTAACTGCTGCGCCACCAGGGAGGCCCCATTTTTTTTTTCCATTTTTCTTTTGCATAGGGATATATAGCTTTTAAAGATAATGTCTTGTAATATTTCTCTGCTGCATTCCTTTTTCATCGCCATTTGACTCACTTTGTTCTGAAAGTTGTGTTTGTTGGCTCTCATGCATACAATAATAGGAATAGGGAAAGATGGTATAAAAATATAATGTCATTCAGAAGCAAAATGGTAAGGCGATTGCTATTTTAATAAAATATTGTGTAGCTATCAGGCAGTATTAACATAGGAATAAATGATAGGTCATTTAAAAATAAACAGTTTTATAAGACTTTTGAAGTAAAACACTTGGCATTATTTGGTCATCAGAATTACTCGAGACAGTCCTCATATCTTTATAGGTTGAACAATAAATGCTTTCTTGTGAGAAACCAGGCATACTTTAGGCGTGTAATCCAGGAATCAGAAGGAAGTGACAATATAGACATCTTTCCTGAACTCCTTAAAGGATTTTCTCTTGTCATCAAGTATAGAACACCAGCTAAAAATTATTGTTCCCTTTCTCTGCTCCGGTGGAATTTCCAAATTGCATATTGTCATGACAGTATGTCACCTCTTTCTACTTGTAGTTAAACTTTGAAGAGTTAAGGTTTTTCCCATGAGAGAATGTTATATTTTGATATCTCACTTACTCTCAACTTGGAATTTTTATCAAAAAGGCATGTACAGTCAGCTGCCAAGGGCCAGCAGCATCGCTTCTAAATGCCATCACAGTCAGAAGACTTGTCCTTTTCCAGAGCTGGAATCTCAAACTTCACTGTACTTGCAAATTCAGAGAGAAACCTTCTCCCTATCTTCTTGCATGCTTTCACCCATTCTTTCGGCTTCCCAAAGGTCAGAACTATGCAGTATACTTCCAAGGGAAGTTACGGGTCTGCTCTTGACAAAGCCTGCTTTGTTCATTGGTAGCAGGTTTTGCTTTCTGTGATTTTGTTGTAGTTTTCTAAGACAGTTCTTTAAATCCAATAATAATCCTCTTTTAGGAGACAAAATGGGGACTCCCTGGTGGCCTAGGGGTTAAGTGTCAGCACTGACACTGCTATGGCCAAACTTGTATCCACATATGGCACAGCAGACCTCACCTGTCTAGCCTGCTGTTCCCCTCAGCAGTGTATTTCAGTAGATCTGCCTGTTCTGCTTCCCACTCTGTCTCTGGTGAATTCTGTCACCCCCTGCACCCCTGCCTATACACTAGTTCTTCTATGCATAAATAAACAAATCTTTTTTAAAAAAAGAAGGCAAAAATTAGTAAGTATAATAGTGCAAGTTCCATAAATTAATGTTCTCCACTTAAAAGGTTATGAGGCTGTCAAAATGCTCTATAAAGCAAGATTTGTTTTAAGTGAGATGGGAATAAAATATAATTAGAACCATTGGATTATAAAGATAATTGGTCACAGTACATGTAAGTCAAATCATGCTGCACACCTTAAATTTAAAAATGTAATTGGTACCTTTTGATAATGGCGTATGTATCTTGTTACACAAAACTTTAGGTTTTTAAATTTCTGTCATATAACTGGTTACATAAAGTTTTGTGGGTTAAATAGGAAAACTATACATTTTAAATCTAAACATATTTTTAAAACCTAACAAGGTGTAGGAAATAGAGGAAAAACTAAATAAACCCAATAATTTTGACACTAATCTGCTGAAGGGAAGAAGGTAGTAAAGGCTATGTTAAAAACTAAGTTTTCTGTGGACTCCAATTGTCTGTACCTTGCCTTCTTTCATGGATGATTAAGAATTTGTTGTAAATGGGATTCTGAAGTGAACACTATTGCTTAACACTATTGCATTAAGTGGATATAGTCTTTAAAGATCAAACGTGCAAATTATTTTTTAAATAATACATACATTTATTTTAAAATCACCCCAGAAATTTATTTGGAACAACTAAGCTTGAATTTAAAGGATGAATGAAAAGTTGACCAGGAAAAATCTGTGGGTTGAAGAAAGTACTAGAACTCTGCATAATACATGATGGAACAGCAAGCCACTGAAATGTGAGGGACTGTGGCTGATATGAGGTAGTAAGTGTTTAAATATAGGGGCAAGGTTTTAGGGTACTACTTAACCAGGTAATCCAAACTGTAATTTGGTTAGTTATCTTCCTCTCCCAACCTCCACTCCTTCCAGAAACCACTAAGATCTCCAGCTCTGTGACATGCTTTCCTGGTTGCCAGGAGTGGCTGACTCAAAAGCGTGTTTTCTTCACAACACACAATCATAAAACTATAGTCTGCATCCTACAGCCCTGTATTCTGGAAAACTGCCTTGTTTTGGCACTAATGGAAGATAGAATGGCACTGTAAGGCCAGCTTAAATTCCATAATTTGTTTAAACAGAATAAGATACCCAAATGTGACTCTAAGCCTGTATTTCTGATGTCAGATTGAAAATGGGACCACAATGGTGATAGAATCAGTTATTGAGAATGACTTGATAGATGTGCAAAATGTTTATGAACATTTTCAAACTCAACTTCTCTGCCCTTTATGTGTGAATATAGAACAAATTTGAGGTGTAATTATATCATTGATTTGTAGATACCTGGATATATTTTTTCAATATAATTTATTCATCTCTCCATTTCACTTTTTATTGGTTTTCTAAATGATGTATTTGAATTTTCTTTCTGTCAGACAACAATTCTTAATAAGAAACTTTAATGAGTCTGTCAGCTTGGCTTTTGTGGTTCTCCTCTGGTATCATCAACATAATGGATTTTGTGAGAAAAGGAGATGATTTATCTTTTTTCCCTTTTCACTAGAAATAATTACTCTGCTTCCTCTTTCTTTTTCTGCTGTATTCCATTCATGAGAACACTTCCTTGATTCAGGATTTGTTTCTTTCAGCAGGCACCTTTGTGAGAAGAACTTTATCAATACTTTAATAATTAGTGGTAGGTGCTACACATGAATAATAGCTAAGTTGAGTTTCCAGTGCACTCCTAGACTAGTCTCACCAGAAATACTTTTAAAAGTTTGACTTCGGAATCCTGTTCTCTGTTTCTTATCAACAGCAAGAAGAATCTGTCTGGGCTTGAAGCAAGATCTAAAGAAATAATAGTGCACATCAGTCAATGAAAAAAAAACTTCCAAGTACAGGATGTGATTTATGAATAAAATAGACCAGTAATCTGATGGAAAAATAATAAAATGATCTAAATTTAAATTTTGGTTGTTATATCCAATTTAAATACAAAGTAACAACTTTTAATAGAAGTGAACAGAGGATTGCTAAAACAATATTGAAATTAAAAGTAATTATAACTGAATAGCAAATTAGATTTTTTAGGAGGCACTCATAAGACACTGAACTTTAGAATTTGTACCTTTTATAGATTTTGGATATTGAGCCTTATTTGAGATGAATACCAAACTGATAAAGTAAACTATCAAAGTAAATTATGTAAGAGATTAGTATCAATCATCCGGGTGTGTTAAGAATTAAATCATATAATGTGCCAGTTTTGTAAATTATTTTCTCTAAGGCTTTGTTAGTGAATGAAGCCAGATGTTGGAAGAGCATTTAAGAATTAAACTTAATCTTGGGCCTCCCTGGTGGCACAGGGGTTAAAGATACAGTGCTATCAAGCTATCAGCAGCCACTGCAGCATGAGTTCAGTCCCTGACTAGGGAGTTGACCCACATGGCGCAGCAGACCTCTCCTGTCTCGCCCGCTGCTCCCCTCAGCAGTGTATCTCAGTCGATCCACCTGTTCTGCTCTCCACTGTCTCTGGTGATTCCTATCACTCCCCATATCTCTGAAACACACCCCACTTCTTATATTCATAAATAAATAAATCTTTTTTAAAAATAAACCCAATCTTTATTTTGAAGGCAGCATTGTCAAAATATTACAGATTTTGATGTCAAGAGGCTTACTTTTGAATCCCAGCTATATCACTTATACTCTTGGCAGATAGAAAGCTCTCAAAGAAAAAAACATACAAAGAAAAGCAATTCAGTCAGAGAAGAAAAAGTCAATGACATGACATTTATAAAATGCTGAAATTAAACATAGCTGTTTAACTCCCAACTGAAACGCTATCCCCAGTGAAAATCTTCAGAAATGATGAAGACAGCTCTCCTCTCTGCCTGTGTCTATGCATGCGTCCATTTCTTTCCTCTTTTTAATAATAAACCTGCCCTTTTATATATTAAAAAATGATGAAATAAAATTATCTGGATGGAAGTGCAAAATTGTGGGAAGAAATGAAGAGTACCTGCAAAAGCAAGTATGTAGGAAATAGGAAAGAATATTCTTTGTTAAATAACAACAATAGTTTCTATGGTTTATTGTTATATGTGTAAAATTAAAAATTATAATAACTCAAATAGTAACTAGAGTTAAAACATTGTAAGATTCTTGTATTGTTCATGAAATAGTAAAAGTACTAGCTTACATGGGCTGTAATAAGTTGAAGATACACAGAACAAGTGAGACAAATAGAAAATAGTAAAATGTCATCAGAGAAAAAAACTGCTGCTTTCTTTGCTGTTTGTGTGCAGTGACTGTATTCAGTAACATTTTTTACATAAAGAAAGAGGACTCTGGGCCTCCCTGGTGGCGCAGCGGTTAAGTGCTGCACTGTGGAGCTGTTGGCAGCAGCAACGTGAGTTCAACGCCCGGCCAGGGAGATTCCCACATGGCGTGGCAGACCTCTCCTGCCTCGCCCGCTGCTCTCCTCAACAGTGTATTTCAGTCAATCCACCTGTTCTGCTCCCCACTCTGTCTCTGGTGAACCCTCTCGCCCCCTTGCGCCTCTGGCCTGTACCCCAGCTTATATGCATAAATAAATAAACCTTAAAAAAAAGGAAGAAAGGCCTCCCCGGTGGTGCAGCGGTTGGGCGCTGCGCTGTGGAGCTGTCGGCAGCGGTGACGCAAGTTCGACGCCCGGCCAGGGAGAATCCCACATGGCGCGGCAGATCTCTCCTGCCTCACCCGCTGCTCCCCTCAGCAGTGTATTTCTGATCTGCCTGTTCTGCTACCCGCTCTGTCTCTGGTGAACCCTCTCGCCGCCCCACGCCTCTGGCCTGTACCCCAGCTTGTATGTATAAATAAAAAATAAATCTTTAAAAAAAAAAAAAAAGGAAGAAAGAAAGCAATTGATAATGTGACAGCAGACATTATTTTTTATGATAAACTGTTGATATTTTCTACACACTGTTCTTTTTAATATAAACCAAACTTAATTTGAGTTCATGTGCTGGCAGGCATACATGAGTTTGAAAAGATACCATGATTTTTATGCTTTGAATGTATAAAGGACATAAATTTATTGTTCAGTATAATGAAAAATTGAAAGTCTTATTTTAGGAAGTAATTAGATACCCAAGAAGATACAGAAACAGACTAGATTATTGGCTGTCTTTCATTAAATGGCTTTACAGACAGGAATGTGTAACCATCCAGCCTTCCTAAAGTTTTCTGGCAGTTTTTCTATGTAAAATTATCATATGGCACTAATAGTCTCTTTCATATGGTCTAATTTTTGTTGTTGTTTGGTCGTATTGGCAGGGATGGGGGGAGTAGGGTGCAGAAGGAAGGGAGATTTATTTATTTATGCATGCTAGCTGGGGTGCAGGCCGGAGATGAGAGATGGTGAGAGGATTCATCAGAGACAGAGTGGGGAGCAGAACAGCAGATCGACTGAAGTACACTGCTGAGGGGAGCAGCTGGTGAGACAGGAGAGGTCTGCTGCGCCATGTGGAAAGCTTCCTGGCCAGGGATCGAACTCATGCTGCAGTGGCTCTAGATAGCTTCATAGTGTTGTGACCTAACCCATTGCGCCACCAGGGAAGCCCAAACCGAGTCTTGTTTTAGGAAGTAATTAGATACCCAAGAAGATACAAAAGCTGACTAGATTATTGGCTCTCTTTCATTAAATGGCTTTACAGACAGGAATGTGTCTGTAAAGAAGAAGGAAGGGAGAGATGTTAGTTTCTTTATTTCTTTTAGCCAAACAGGCATTTTCTGGTGTGCCTTTTGAAACTGAGTGAAATTAGGTTAGGAAGAAATTTAAAGCTTCAGTCTTTCCTTGGCTCAGCAAGTAAGACTACTGTTTGAGAATGAACAGCTTATGTTACTTTGCTCTGTTTCTGAAAGTATTATAATTAACATGTTAAACATCAATATTACAATATTTTGAATGTTCTGAAATGTCTTCACATCTCATTGACATTCTATAATTGGGAAACTACTGCTTTCAAGTAGTATCTCCTAAAAGCAATAACTGTGTTTTCACCCTAGTGCTACTTTTGAGGGTCCAGGAATTCTTCTAATATCTCTGACAACTAAACTTTTAAAATAAGGTCCCATGTTCTATATCAGATTCAATTGCATTTCATGTAAAGATTTATAGACCCAGGACGCCCCTGAGTAAATAATGCAAGTAAGAAAAGTCACTGCACTGTCCTGTCATATCTGTTCACCTCAGTGACTAGGACCCTCTTTTGCCTAATCTTCTGGGCACAGCACAAGAATGCAGCAGTCGCTGCTTTGGTTGCTCTAATAATTACAGTTATGTGAATCCGACCTTTGTCAGTGGACTTACCTTGATTCACATCTATCAACTGAAAAAAAATTTATTTTTTTAAAGATTTATTTTATTTATGCATGCAAGCTGGGGTGTAGACCAGAGATGTGGGGTGGTGAGAAGATTCACCAGAGACAGAGTGGGGAGCAGAACAGGCAGATCTACTGAAATACAGTACTGAGGGGAGCAGCGGGCGAGACAGGAGAGGTCTGCTGCGCCATGTGGGAAGCTCCCTGGCTGGGATCGAATTCATGCTGCAGTGGCTCTGGACAGCTTGATAGTGCTGCACTTAACCCTTTGCGCTAGCAGGGAGGCCCTGCAAAAAATTTTAAATGCTTTTTGATTGTGTTTTCTTATTTTAAAATAGCTACAGTTTTAAAAGATTTTTAGTGGATGTATTAATGCCCTTGTATCCCTACCCAGAGTGTTACTTTTGATATGAAATTGTTGTAATAAACAAGTTAACTTATTCCATGAGATAATACAGTGTGTATGGTCCTTGGTGTATTTCTGTAAAGGTTCCACTTTAATGCCAGGGTTGTTCCACATGACTCTTTTTTTCTTCTCCTCTAGACTTCTTCAGAGAACCCTGGGACAGTAGGTGGGGTACAAAATTGTATTGTGTTGCCTTCCTGCTTTTTGTTGTTGTTGTTGCCTTCCTGCTTTTTATTATTCTTGGCCCAGTCTTGGCTGCACCTTTCTCTGCCACTAAAGCTAACTAACTAGATCTGCATGTGTGGTCATTATGAGGGACTCATGACCTTTCACTTCAATCTTGCACATTCATCATGTCATTTCTCTTGTTAAATCCTTAAAATCAGGATTGTCCCTAAAGCAGTATTATGATAAGCAAACTGGAATCTTACCTCTACTTTCCAAAAAAAATTTCCCTCCATTTTAAAGCACTCTATAATGCCTCTGCCCCCCATCTTAGTCCCCTTCCAGTTCTCCAGAACTACCTGGGGTTTTATTTGTGAATATGGAAAATAACATAACAAACAGACACTAGTAATACTAATAATGTGTGAACACTTAATGTGTTATCTCCTCCCTGAGCTATTTATGCCCTTAAGAGGAGAGCAGGGAGAGGGCAGTGTTTAACAGAAAAGAATGCTTCGCTCACTGCTGGTGGAATTCCCTTCTTCCGTGACACAGGAGATTGTGGTGTCAGATGGGAAAGGCCTCCCCCCATACGAACAGGATGCTAGTGGCAACAGCAATGGGCTGCACTGGGGCAAGAGCTCATGCATATAGGGAAGACATCCACTTTTGTGTGTGCACTTTTAAGAGAATTTGAACTGGTTATGATCATTTCATTGTATTTTTTTATATTTATTTATTTACGCATACAAGCTGGGGTATAGACCAGAGGAGTGGGGCGGCGAGAGAGTTCACCAGAGACAGAGTGGGGAACAGAACAGGCAGATCAATGGAAAAACACTGCTGAGGGGAGCAGCAGGCGAGCAGGAAAGGTCTGGAGCGCCATGTGGGACTCTCCCTGGCTGGGCATCGAACTCACATCACTGCTGCTCACACAGCGCAGCACTTAACTGCTGCGCCACCAGGGATGCCCCATTTCATTGTATTTTTGTGCTAAAATGATGTCAGCTTGGTTTGGTTTCTTTTCCTCCTTAGTGATTAATTTATCTGTCATGGATTTTGATGTTTGGTATCTGTGTAATGTCAAGGAGTCTGACTGTCTGCATGATTGTTTATTATTGCTTTGATCCTTTCCAACTACTACAGGAAGAGAGGGGAAGGGACATTTTCAAGATTATGCTGAAATAATAAATTGGCTGTTGTCTTTCCTCTCCCTCTCACCATGCAACAGAAGAAGCAGGCCAACCCGTTGCAGACCCAGGCATGGTCATGGACAGTGTGGAAGCAGGAGAGACAACACCTCCCATCAAAAGGAAGAGCAAATTCTCAGGTTTTGGCAAGATCTTCAAGCCGTGGAAGTGGCGAAAGAAAAAAAGTAGCGATAAATTCAAAGAGACATCGGAAGGTAAGATTTAAGATTTGATTAAGTGTTCTGAGTTAGAGTTCCCATTTAGAAGTACCTAGCTTTTTCTTTCTCTTCCAAAGCTTCTATAGCCCCTTATTTAAAGAGGGAATTGAATCTTAGAATTAAAAAAACCAAATGGTCACCCTCTACACCCTATTTACTATAGCCTCATTACCAGGTTGGTATTTTGATCGGGTTAAAGTTTACCTATTGAGTGGTGAATGTAGTTTCTGAACTGTAATAAATCTAAATACCTTGTTATTGAAATTTAACTCAAAAAGAAAAAGCTAAAATTATATAATGATAATGATAATGTAATAAATCTAAATACCTTGTTATTGAAATTTAACTCAAAAAGAAAAAGCTAAAATTATATAATGATAATTCCTTTTGGAAATACTTTTCCAATAGCATAGGATATGAAAGAAATTAAGTTTTTTAATTTGAAATTTTCCTGTTCTTTTCTTTCCTAAGAATACAGAATTGAACCACTTTATTCTTTACCTGTGGGGTTTGAATACTTAAAGCTGAACTTTGATGACCACATTTCTGAGTGCTGTTTTCTAATTTAATACTAGTTTTAGAGAGAAAAATATCTATGCGGAAGCCGAGAGAAGAGCTGGTTAAGAGAGGGGTTCTGTTGGACGAATCTGAGCAGGGTGAGTCTGCAAGTTACTGCTGTGCCTGTCTCTGTGCCTGGGTCTTTGGTTCTGACTAGATGTTTGAGTTTTTCCCCTTTCCTTTGTTATTGCTGCTGTTGGAGCATTAAAGAAAAAAAAAACCAAAAACACTCTTCACACATCTAGAATATATTTAAAAACCAACTTCCATATATAAATATATATTTTTTTATTTTTTATGTATTTATATATATATATAAAGGAAAAGACAACCCAATAGAAAAGTCTACAAAAGCTTTAAACAAATAGTTCACTTAAAGAGTATGTACAAATGCCCAACAAATAAATAAAACGGTTATTTTACTGCATTGGTAATTAAGGGATACAAATTAAAACCAAAATTGAACCCAAAATAGAAAACCCAAAATAAATCTTACCAAAAACAAGAGTATGAAATAGATGGAATTCACAAATGACTGTTAGTGGAAGTGTTAAGAGGAAATAACCACCTTGAAAAATAGTTGAGCATGATTTATGAAGCTGAAGATGTGTAAGATTTGTGTGTACTGTGTCCAGTCCTGGCTGTATACCCAGCATAAAAACATATACATGTGAATCAAGAGACGTGTACAAAATGCTCATAGTAAATGTTTACTACTGAAAGAAAGAAATAAGTGAAAATATTGTATGGCATTGAAAGCAAACTACATCTGCATGTTACAGTAAGATAAAATAAGTATTACTGAACAATTGAAGTCAGCCATGAAAGAATATGTATTGTATCATTCCTATGAATTTAAGGAACAAACAGGTACTATTAAACTACAGTGTTTAGAGAGGCATACTTAAATGGTTAAATTGTAATTTTAAAGGGGGGGGCGGTTATCACAAGAGTTGGGAGAGTGGTTGTTTTGTGGGAAGAGAGGTGTGTTCCGAGGTAGAGACAAGGCTTCATGGTTCTGGAGAAGTTTTATTTATCAATCTGTGATCGTCACACACATACACGTTCGTCATAAAGATCATACTTTGATATTTCAACATTCATTGGTGATTTAATAATGTCAGGACTTTCTCCATTACATTACTGGTATGAAGCAGTTTTGGGGAAGAGTAGGACATTGGTTGCTTTTCATTAGAGTTACTTTGCATGAGACAAAATCTGAAAGCCAGGTTTTAAAAATATATTGTATCCTGTGAACAATGGAAAAAAAGAACCACACTTCTTAGTTTTTAGGTGTTGAACCATGCAAATCCATCACCTTTCATCATAATTAAATCAAAATTTAATTTATATATATTGAAGACTTAATATTTGGAATATATAAAAACTTGGCAGAGAAAACAAACTTGAAAGAAAAATAGTAAAATGTTATTAGCAATGCTTACCTCTGAATGTTGAGATGGGAATTGAGTGACGAAAGCGTATTCTGGATTTTCTGCACAATTAAGTTTGGAGCATGTATAACTTTTGCATTTCCATGAGTCTATTTATTTTTCTCAGCAGCCTGGGGGAAACGCTTTTAGATACCTTTGTAACTACAGTGGTGACTTAACTACAGTTATAATGCCTCCAATGTGGCATCTTTAGCCCTTGTTTTCTTTTTACATAGCTGTTCCTCGCCCCATGCCCTTTCCAGCCACTCGTCTTTCTTGCTCACTCAGCACAAACTCCATACATTACTACATTACTTCTTTTCACCTTTGCTTATTCTCTTTTGCCCTGTGTTCCTATGGGTTCTTGAACCAAGCTAAACTGCAAGCTCAATGGCATGATTGATTATGACATGCAGCCATTGGTCGAGATGCCACTCTGCCAACCAGAGAACTGACCTAAGCTTTATTGCGTACGAAGAAACTCCAGAGTTTTTCTCAGCCTGGCTTATATTACCAGTTTAGGCCAAAAGCAGTGCTTGAACCTTTTAAAGTTCTTTTCATACTCAAAGATGGCTTTTGGCTTGATTATGTTTCTACCTTGACTGTATTGAAAAATATTTAATAGATTTTTCTGAACTTGTCTGTCTTTCTTCATCATGTCACTAGTGTGGTAGGCTCCTACTCCTCCTCTATGGCCCAGTTTATCTTCCACTTCCCGAGAAGCTTTCCCAAGTACATTCACACCCCAAGAGACTTCTTTCTTCCTCATTGCTACCACAGCACTTCTTTCATTATTATTCTTAACATTTAGCATTGGAATTACTTAAGTATAATAATAAATCAAATTCATGTAGAAGCCACTTGGCACATAATAGGCAATCACATCTTTATTGGAAAAGAGAATTACTTATTTCCATCACCTCTCTAAAATTCAAGATACTCTAGATATAAATAATAAGGTAAATCAGGAAGGAAGGGGCAAGGGGGCTAAAAGGTGAGAAATCAGCAGCTCTTTGCCCTATCTGACCATGCCAGTTCCATCAGTTTATTCTTTTTTGACCTGGCAGGTGGTGAGGGTCCAGGGAAATTGGGCCATGCGATCTTAAAAAACGGCCATACCACTCCTATAGGGAGTGCCAGATCTTCTAGTCCAGTCCAAGTAGAAGAAGAGCCAGGAAGAATACCAAGTCTTAGGAAACCTGCTCCAGAAGAGGACCCAAAGAAGCGACTAGGTGAGAAACTGTGGATATTTTAGTTTAAGAGCCATAGATCAGTCATCTCATTTACCTCAAGGGCTTGCAAGAGAGCAGTGGAAAATTGGAATCCAGAGACAAGTATGTTCTCCTCTAGAACTTTCTCAGCTAACTATAGCTATAAGTGGAGTTTTCCCCGTTACTCCTTCATTCGTAAGATACCTGATTTTGTGATTCTCAGAGAGGATGTTGAATAGCAGATAACTGCAGGTCTTTTAAGCTGCATTTTCCTCCTCCTTCATTGGAAGAATGCTGACTTGTCTCCTCTAGTTGCCTGGCTTTTGTATATAAAGAATCTTTACCATAAATGATCCTCTTACTGATTGAGGTGTCATGTATGTTAAGTATGTTGCACTTAGGAAACTTTTGCCTATAAGCTAATCCATAAATTAAGTAATTGGTGAAGTTGACTGTAAGTCCATAGATATGTTAGCATTTTCCGTCTGTCTTGGTACTCCCTCTTAAATCATATTGTCATCACACAGGCTCAACTGGAAGCCAGCCTCCTCCTGAATCAGAGTCTGTTCCTGAGAATGCACCCAGACATCCTTTACTTCCCCCTAAAAGACCTTTGTCCTCTTCTCACGAAGCAAATGAAGGGCAAGCAAAGGATGCCACTTCCTCTGGCAGCTCAACAAGGTCCATCTCCTCCATCTCCACTCCTGGCACCACCGCAGCACCTGCTGCCACCAGCCTAGCAAAAACTGTTAATTCCTCCGTGCCTCCTTCCCCAGCACCCAGGACTCTGCCTGCTGCTCCTGCTAGCACTAACACTGCTGCTACCCCAAGTGTCACTCATGTCATCCCTGCCAAGCAGCCCCCCGTCCCACCCCCTAAGCCATCTCACAGAAATAGCAACCCTGTCATTGGTAAGTAAATCTTTAGGCGTCCCTTGTTTTGAGTTTAGTTTGGTTTGGAATGATTGTTTTATTTAATAACTGGTACAGTGTTTGGTTTGTGAGAGAGTTCTCCATATATTGGCCCTTTTGAGTGCCCTTGATAAAGAGAAAAGCCTGGAAAATGAGGCAGGTGGCTATTTGTGGGAATAAGCTGGAATCAAAATATCACTAAAATTAGGTTTAAGTTTAGAGTAATGAATTTTTCTGAAATACTGTTTAAATTTTTCTGAAATACTGTTTATAGTTGCGGGACTGGATATGTGAAGACCACAACAGGTTTTTCTTAAACCGACTGAGAAAAGTTTTTTCTTAAACCGATTTTAAGCTGCCAGTGCCTTCCTTCATCATAAGCCGAGTAGATCAAATGATTGTATAGATGCCATTGTACCTTGTGATTCAGGGTATGACATAATATCTTCATGGGGACTTGCAAAAGATATTATTTAAATTGTCCTGATAAAATCATGTTTTCTCTTGGGAGAGTTAAGAATGCTACTCTTACTGAAGTAAGTGGTGGAAGAGAGAAAGCAGAGAAGATAGCCAGTGAGTTTTTATTGGCTTGGTAACTTTTTTATTTTTACCTGAACATATTTAGGGCTGTCTTCTTCATATAAATGTGTACTTTCTTAAAGGACCTTTCAAGGAAAGGAGGACAGGGGAAAGTATTTCTCAGGAAAACTACTAAACTTATTATACTGCTTAGAGTTCTTTTTTTTTAAGATTTATTTATTTATGAATACAAGCTGGGGTGTAGGCCAGAGGTGTGAGGTGGTGATAGAATTCACCAGAGACAGAGCGGGGAGCAGAACAGGCAGATTGACCGAAGTACACTACGGAGGGGAGCAGTGGGCGAGACAGAAGAGGTCTGCTGCGCCATGTGGGAATCTCCCTGGCTGGGCATCAAACTCCTGCTGCAGTGGCTCTGGTTAGCTTCATAACCTGTTGCGCCACCAGGGAGGCCCTGCTTAGAGTTCTTGTTAATGATTGAATGGAGGAATAAAGAATGTGCTTATTCAATGGCTAATACCACCACTTTGTGTGGGGTGACTAGAACCTTGAAAAACAGGATCAGAATTTATTGCTTGACAGGTTGGAGTCATACTCGCTTGATAAAAACAGGATGAAGATCATTATTATTATTGTTATCACCACCTTGGATGGATAGTGTCAAGTTGCTTTATCTCTGAGGAACTTGAGGAGCTTTCATATACTTATTTTCAAAACCTCCTTGTGAAGTAGGAAATTGATTTTATCTATTATATAATTAGAGCAGTTACAGCATGAAGAAGTTGTGACTCATTGAGGGTTGCTGTTAGTGAGAGAGACACCAAACAAAGGCTTTTCTCCTCTCAAGTCTGGACCTCCGTCCTGTTCACCTGTGGTCTCATACTGTTATCCAAATGACACGTGTTTGCGGTCTGATGTGGAGGGCTTGGTAAAACACAGATTGCTGGGTGGATAGATCAGATAAAGTGGATCAATTGTATGGCGAGAAATGGAAACTAGAGCTCTGGTGGAGATTTTGACATACCAAGTATAGGTGTCAAACTATATGCTCTACATCTAAAACCTGTATATAGTTGTAAACCAGTGTTACTTCAATAAAATGTTTAAAAAAAAACAAAAACACAGATTGTTGAACCCTGCCCTTAGAATTTCTTATTAAGTCTGGGGTAAAGCCTAAGAATTTGCATTTCTAGTAAGTTCCCAGGTAATGCTGATGCATTGAGATAAATTGCTTAGCCAGTAGTCCTGTAACCTGTGCCAACCACAGAGGCTGCCCTTGACCTACAGCGAGTAGTCCAAAGCAGTAGGCCCACAGCTGAGATCAGTGACAGCACTGATCTCCATGAGTGGTTGTCAGCAGAAGGAGAAACATAGCACAGTTCACACAGTTTTTATTAAAGTTAAATAGATTTGACCAAAAGGACTATTGTTTATTCTGAAACTATCTCTTCCTAAATCTGTGGTCTTCAAATGCCATCTCTTTCATGAAAGGGTTATGTTTAAAATGGTTACTGAATATCAAACCTTACTTGGAAACATTAAAAACTGATAACCTGAAATTGGTCAAGAATTTCTTGTTAATTGTGTTGGTCTGTAAAATCCAAACATTTGGAAACCTCTGCTTTAGACTTGCTAAATCTGCTGCTAACAGGGCTAACAGGGCTAGGACTACCACCATAAATAGCTAAACACATGAAGGGGATTTGTAACCCCTCCAACGACCATTCTGATATCATTCCCACAGAACTATAGTCAAATACCTTTGTCAGGGCATATGTACACTGCCCTAGCATCCTCATTTAATTATGTTCTAGATTCAAATGTTAGGATAGTCAAGTTAGTTTTAATCAGGGTTGCGGTTTGTTGTAAATGGAATAGCTAACTGCCATTTTTATAGATGCTGCAAAAGTCCAGTCTACCCAAAAGTATTTCATTATCCATAAAATTCACACTTTTGTAATTTGTGTTTTTACACTCCTTTTAAAAATCTTTCTTTAAATATACTTACAAGAGACATTAAAACATTATCAGATTAACTGGCTTTTTACTATGCTGACAGTGGAATGGGATTTAGAACCAAAAAAAAATTATTTTAGGTGCTGTTCTGGGTAAGGCGTTGGGTTATTTGAAAAAAATTGGTGGAAGCAAAACAATGGTTTGGGGCCAAAGGTTAGAGGTTGGTGATCAAGAAAACTATTATTTTTTGCAAGCTTGGCCCTTACATAATGTGTGACTTTTTAAAGACCATTGGAACCCTCCAGAGAAACTTTGCAGAAACAGCACCTGAGTTGTGGCTTTGGAGCAATCTCAGGAGATATATACTGTCCTGATGCCAGAAGGGGCCTCTCATCTACTAAACCTGCGTTAAGGGACCCCGTGTGTCAGGCACTGTGTCCCACGCTGCCAGTATGCTGACAGAGAGGAGGCGTGTCCTGTCAGCATCAGGAGCCCATAGTGGAGATGGGGGGCTGGGCATAGAGGACAACCAAAAGTGTGGACACTAAAAAAAGATCGTAGCCAGTAGCATCCAGAGCATGTGAGACCGTGGAGATAGTGGAAATCTGGGAACTAGCTCAACCTTTCCAAGTTAGTAGTATCATTTTGGGCAAGTCAGCCTCTGTAGCGTCAGGTTTTCCTGCTGTAAAATGGTGAAAACTATCTCTTTTATAAGGAGAATATGAAGTCAAATGGAAAATTACTTCAGCATCTTCGGGGGCCTTTCCATTTGCTATAAAAATCCAAGATATTATTATAAATAGTTTCATAATACAGAATTATCTAGATAAAAGGATATGGTAACCATAGGCAATAGTATTTGTGTGTGTGTGTTTAATTGCTGTCTACATGTTTCATTTTTTAAAATGGAAAACAGTTAAACTAAAAACTTTATATCTGCATTTTTTTCTGTATTCATGTTAATGATCTATACCAAGAACCAGTCATAAAAACTGCCATTGTCTATTATTATAGCAAAGAAGAAAGAAATTTCTTACCACATACTAAGGCAATGGCCTTCCTACATATTGATACATTTATTAGACCTTCTAGTTATTTAAATACAAATTTTGCTTCGGGATGAGCTATCTAGAGAATGGCAGAGCCTCAAGATAGTATAATTTCCCTGAAAGATTGAGCTCAGTTCTAATTCTAGACCCTGGGCTGGCTCCTCAAAGCATTGTAAAGTGATCTTAAACAAAAGTGTTCTCTCTTTTCCAGCTGAACTATCCCAAGCAATCAACAGCGGTACATTGTTATCAAAACCATCCCCACCCTTACCACCGAAAAGAGGCATTCCGTCAACCTCGTCAACCTCGGTACCCATCCCAGAGCCTACCGCTGTCACCACAAAAGCACCAAGTGATCAAAGAGATAAGAACACATGCTCTGTGGGCTCTGAGTCACTGCTGATGATCCCGCCTCCCTCTCCATCCCCCCCACTACCTACTCATATACCTCCAGAACCCCCACGGTCCCCTCCATTCCCTGCGAAGACTTTTCAAGTTGTGCCAGGAAGTGAGTTTCCACCTTCCTCAGATTTGCCCCAGGAGGTTCCCCAGCAAGAAGATCAGATAAAGGAAGTACCCAGGAGGATACTGGACCAGAGCTCTGGGGAGCCCCATACACCCTCTAGGTTGCCCCCTCTCCCACTGCATATCCGAATCCAGCAGGCCCTGGCCAGCCCACTTCCCGTGACTCCTCCCTTGGAAGGCTCTCACAGAGCTCATTCATTGCTCTTCGAGAACAGTGAAAACTTCCCTGAGGACTGCAGTACCCTGGAAAGGACCAGATCACTTCCCATCACTATTGAAATGCTGAAAGTGTGAGTGCTTTTAAAGCTTGCCTCTTGTTTTCCTTTTCTTGACTTATGTGACCCTACTTTGAAAAAAATTACTTAAAAAAAGAGTAAATTTAAAGTAAAAATAGACAACAAATAGCAGAATTTCTACAATTTATTTACCCTACTGATTTTTGTACCATTCTTTCCATGGAAGAAATTTTCATGATAATACAAAAACTTTGTAAACTTCCGTATGTGAAAATTAAAATCACTGGTTTTATTCATATGATACAAGGAAGGCAGTATAACAGGCTGCTTAAGAGCATTATCCTTGGAGAAATACAGCTCTCAGTTCAAATTCTAGCTCCACCTCTTACTAGCTCACAGCAATATACATTACTTAACCTTTCTGTTCTTTAGTTATGTAATCTGTGAACTGGAATAATGCCTGATTCATAGGCTTGCTGTAAAATTAAAATCAGAGAAATCTGAAAGCATCAGTACGTGGCACATAACTTGGTAGAAAAGGACAGAGAGCAGACTAGAAGAAAAAGAAGGGAGCTCTGAAAAATAACTCAATATTCTAGCACCATAAACAAGAGCTGGTCATCTTGTTCTTCATCTGTCCCTAAAAATGGAATCTGTTCACAGCAGCCTTTGTATGTGTACCATTTTTTGCCTTCTTAAATTCAGACAAATTGCAACGGAACATTTAACCCTTTTTGGCAAGTTGAAGGTTTGTCTAACTAAATGAATTATCATAGAACTATTATAGCATCATCCTAACTGTTATTTGTTTTGCCATAATCTTTGTACTTGCTGGTATTATTTATTTTATAAATGAGAGAGACAGTTTAGAGTTTGAAATAGACTAAGTCATGGTATTGTGCCTCCAGAATAGAGACTGGGGCGGGGAGGCTTAGTTTTCATTTTCACTTCTCTCTACTCCCTTGGATTAGATTATCATTTTGAACTATTCCATTGATAAACCAGGGGGAACTGGATTAAATATTTGTGTTGTGTATCTTCAGTGATCCCGGTACAAAGTTAGCTGCTGTGCTCTCTTCATTTAACTAGACCAAAGCAAATTTGCATTTCACGTGTAGATATCAGGGCCCTAAGTGTCAGATACTAGTGCTTTCTAGAACTTGTCCATTTTATTTTTACAACAAGCCTGCAAGGTAGGTATCATTCCCATTTACTCAAAATTTAAGTACCACTACTACAAGCTTGTGAGTAAAGTAGAGCTGGGATTTGAACACAGTGCCCTTTAGATTTATAGGTAATGATAAGTTTCTTAGCAAGATTGTTCAAAGTTAAGGGGAGGAATTAACAATTATTTTTTTCATACAGTTTTCTGTAGTTATTCAGTATTTTACCTCGCAAGTCAGTTATCCTATATGTTTCTGAAAGGAAAATAAAGTTATTTTAATTTGTTAGTCCAGACGATGAAGAGGAGGAGCAAACTCAGCCATTTTCATTCGATGAAGTCTTAACATCTACCTCAGCCGTCCCTAAGTTACCACGGTGTCTACAGGAAGAAGAGGAGGAGAAGGAGAGTGACTCTGATTCAGAAGGTCCTATTCAATACCGAGATGAAGAGGAGGAAGACGATAGCCATCATAGTAAGAAAGGGAGGGAAAGGCAAAAGAGAAATGTCTTTTACATAAAGCTACTTGCTGGTCTTAGCAAGTATGAATAGAGAAAGGTACCAACTTCCCATCGAGTCTTCTGGCTAACAACTGATGGTGGGAGCCACTGTGAAGAACTCTGGTCCCTGCTGTTCTCACTCTATTAACAAACCAGTGAGAAGGGATTCTAGCCATCGAGTCACTCAGGATTTTGTTTGTTTGTTCTTGGCTAAAACATTACTTACCTTGATATTAAAAATACAGAGTAGGGTCTCCCTGGTGGCGCAGGGGTTAAAGTCTCAGCACTATGAAGCTTTTGGCAGCCACTGCAGCACGAGTTCGATCCCCAGCCAGGGAGCTTCCCACATGGCGCAGCAGACCTCTCCTGCCTCACCCACTGCTCCCCTCAGCAGTGTACTTCAGTAGATCCACTGTTGTGCTCCCCACTCTGTCTCTCATGAATACACATACACACACACTCCACCCCTGCACCTCTGATCTACACACACACACACATACCACCCCTGCACTTCTGACCTACACCCCGGATCTTGTGTGCATAAATAAATAAAAATCAAAGTTAAAAAAAATAGAGTAGAAGAAAGTTGGTATTTGAGCTATGTTGAAAAGAGAAAACTCATAATTTAGTCCTTCAGACTAATGAACTTTAGGAACAAAAACATGTTCTTGTATATAAAATCTGCAAAGAGTAGAATCCTGAATCCTGAAAGTGGGGAAGCAGCTTTAAGAATGGGTATCTTGGGCCTCCCTGGTGGCGCAGCCGGTTGAGCGCTGCGCTGTGGATCTGTCGGCAGCAGCGATGTGAGTTCGATGCCCGGCCGGGGAGAATCCCACATGGTGCGGCAGACCTCTGCTGCCTTGCCCGCTGCTCCTCTCAGCAGTGTATTTCTGATCTGCCTGTTCTGCTCCCCGCTCTGTCTCTGGTGAACCCTCTCGCTGCCCTGCGCCTCTGGCCTGTACCCCAGCTTGTATAAATTAATAAATCTTAAAAAAAAAAAAGAATGGGTATCTTCGGAGCTATGTTGGTGTGAATGCCTTTTTCATGCTGAGATCATCTCCTCTATCTACTCTTTTTTTTTTTTTAAGACTTACTTATTCATGCATACAAGAACTGGGATGTAGGCCAGAGGTGTGGGGGGGTGAGAGGATTTACCAGAGACAGAGTAGAGAGCAGAACAGGCAGATCTGCTGAAGTACACTGCTGAGGGGAGCAGCAGACGAGGCAGGAGAGGTCTGCCTCACCATGTGGGAAGCTCCCTGGCCAGGGACTGAACTCGTGCTGCAGTGGCTGCAGATAGCTTCATAGTGCGGAGACTTAACCCGTTGCGCCGCCACGGAGACCTACCTTTATCTACTCTCACTAAGGAGGAAAATGTAGAGGACGGATAGAAGGGAGAAATTTATCTTTCACCCATCTGAACCCATCTGGCTAAAAAGATTTTAGAAGTCTTGGCAGCAGCCTCACTGCTATCTGCCCACCTGTGCCTATGCAGGTGCTTCTTGCCACCAACTCTCTGTCCCTCAGCAGGCAGCTCTCCTCAAGGCTGCCTGCCTGCAACCATGCAGACCTCTCTTAGGGCTGTCCCTTTCGAGGCAGCTCTTCCTGCCCACTCATGCCTATGTGAGTGCTCTCTGCGCTTCTGTCTCCTCCTTCAATATATTTGTTCTTCAAATTAAAAAAAAAACAAAAGATTTTAGAAATCTTCAGCTTTACCTCCACCTCTGTTTGGTGGATCATTGAAAACAAAGTAGGAATCTGGACTTTCATTCACATCCTTGTCTAGCTCCAGTTGAGGTTGAACTTTTGACTTCGAACCTTAAGCATCTACGTTTTTTCCTTTTCTTTCTGCAAAGGTGCTCTGGCCAACAAAGTCAAGAGGAAGGACACACTTGCAATGAAGTTGAACCATAGACCGCCCAGTGAACCAGAATTGGATGTGAATTCTTGGCCACGGAAAAGCAAAGAAGAGTGGAATGAAATACGGCACCAGATTGGGAACACACTGATCAGGTAGGATTTTGCCTAGAATAGATTGATTTGATTTGATTATGCCAATATATATAGGAGATTTACTTCATGGTGGAACTTTTTTTTTAAGGAATAACATAATATTGTTTTTTTTAGATGTATGTATACATAAGTGAGTGATACAGTACACATGTAACTAACAACAGTGCAAATTATTACAAAATAAATTTCTAGAAGGCAGCAAAAGTACATTGTGAATATGTTTAAAACTACATTTATGGGTATACTTTAGATGATTATTGGCTCTGTTTTTTCAAGTTACAGTCTCAGAAAGAGGAACAAAATGCCCAGGATTAAAGGAAAAAGGCCACATACCACCTATATTGACTCCATTTAAAACATTAAAAATTTTTTGGGGGCCTCCCTGGTGGTGCAGCGGTTGAGCGCTGCGCTGTGGAGCTGTCGGCAGCGCGCGATGCGAGTTCGATGCCCAGCCAGGGAGAATCCCATATGGTGCGGCAGACCTCTCCTGCCTCACCCGCTGCTCCCCTCAGCAGTGTATTTCTGATCTGCCTGTTCTGCTCCCCACTCTGTCTCCGGTGAACCCTCTCGCCACCCTACGCCTCTGGCCTGTGCCCCAGCTTGTATGTATAAATAAATAAATCTTTAATAAAAAAAAAAAAAAATACTAGACACCAACAAAAATCTTAAAAAAAAAAAAATTTTTTTTGGGGGCCTCCCTGGTGGTGCAGCGGTTAAGTGCTGCGCTATGGAGCTGTCAGCAGCGGCAACGTGAGTTTGACGCCCGGCTGCAGAGATTCCCACATGGTGCGGCAGACCTCTCCTGCCTCGCCCACTGCTCCCCTCAGCAGTGTATTTCTGTCGATCTACCTGTTCTGCTCCCCACTGTCTCTGGTGAACCCTCTCATCACCCCACGCCTCTGGCCTGTACCCCAGCTTGTATGCAAAAATAAATAAATCTTTTTAAAAAATTAAAATTGTTTAAAATGCATATATTGATAGTACACAAGTGGATATTCACTAAGAATTTTGATATTAAAGAGCTAGATGACTCGCATTGCTTTAAACTAGGAGATAGGTCTATTTCACAACTTTAAACCATAAAGTAGACAGAAATTTTTTTTTTTAAGTTTCTAGGAAAGTTAGGTGGTTCTCAGGACAGCAAGACCCCTCTGTCATTTATCTGTTTGTTCAACCATGAGGTACCAACCCAGTTAAACATCTCACCCCTACTTTTCATTATATTTTTTTCACATATTTCACATAACTACTACTTTTGAAAGGATCAGTCACGTCAGCTAGAGCCAAAAAGGGTCAGTCACGTCAGCTAGAGCCATAGAGAAACTAAATGCAGTCCCACTTCCTGCAGACAGGTAATACTCGTGAAGGCCAGGGATGCTCAGTTGTTTCTCTTGGTAACATGAGGAAAGGAAGTGGAATTCTTGGCATATTCCTTAAAAAGT
This sequence comes from Scalopus aquaticus, assembly GCA_004024925.1. NCBI lineage: Eukaryota > Metazoa > Chordata > Mammalia > Eulipotyphla > Talpidae > Scalopus > Scalopus aquaticus. The sequence goes on from PVIJ01008507.1 coordinate 52,661, forward strand.
AGCTACTGATTGTGTCCATTAACTAAAATGTATTTTCACACATCTGACTTTCCTGTGGGCCAGGATGGCAGTTTTAGTGCACAACTTTAACAGCCTGAGACCATCAGGATTAGGAATTAGTTCAGAATGGGAGCCTCAGAAAAGATTCTTTTTTCCTTTGTGGCAAAACTAATCGTTTACCTTTTGAGTGTTGTTTCATATGTCATAGTATTCTTTGATGAGCTCATTGGACATAAGCAGTGAACAATCTGAAATTGAAATCTAAAAATAAAAGAGACTATCATTTTCAACAACAATTTAAATAGCATTAAAGATCTCTAAATAGGCCTACCTGGTGGTACAAGGGGTAAAGTCTCAGCCTGTGAAGCTATGGGCAGCCACAGCAGCACGAGTTCGACCCCCAGCCAGGGAGATTCCCACATGGCACAGCAGACCTCTCCTGCCTCGCCCACTGCTCCCCTCAGCAGTGTATTTCAGTGGATCCGCCTATTCTGCTCCCCACTGTGTCTCTGGTGAATTCTCTCACCCCCCCATACTTCTGGCCTACACCCCAGCTCTTATATGTATAAATAAATAAATCTTTAAAAAAAATCTCTAAATATAACTGGATATATCTGACAAATCTGACAAAATACTGTGTAAGAACTGTACACTAAAATCTATACAATAACTGTTTAAGAAAGTAAAGACAGGGCCTCCCCGGTGGTGCAGCGGTTGAGCGCTGTGCTGTGGAGCTGTTGGCAGCGGCGATGCGAGCTCGACGCCCGGCCGGGGAGAATCCCACATGGCACGGCAGACCTCTCCTGCCTCGCCCGCTGCTCCCCTCAGCAGTGTATTTCTGATCTGCCTGTTATGCTCCCTGCTCTGTCTCTGGTGAACCCTCTCGATGCCCCATGCCTCTGGCCTGTACCCCAACTTGTATGTATAAATAAATAAATCTTTAAAAAGACAAAAAGAAAGAAAGTAAAGACATATTAAATAGAAAAAATACCATATGCATAGATCAGAAATCTCTATATTAAGATTTTAATAAATTTAACCCAATTCCAATCAAAATACCTCCAATAGACTTTTTTTTTCCCCATTTGCAAATTGATTCTAAAATCCTATGGAAGTGCTTGCTTTGGCAGCGCATATACTAAAATTGGGATGATAGAGAAAAGATTAGCACAACTCTGAGCATGGATGACATGCAAATTTGTGAAGCATTCTTTTTAAAAAATAAAAAGGAAAGGGGCCTCCGTGATGGCGCAACGGGTTAAGCACAGCACTATGAAGCCACTGCTGCATGAGTTCGATACCTGGCCAGGAAGATTCCCACATAGCTCAATAGACCTCTCCTGCCTTGCCTGCTGCTCCCCACAGCGGTATACTTCAGTCGATCTGCCTGTTCTGCTTTCCACTCTGTCTCTGGTGAATCCTCTCACCACCCCACCCCTCTGACCTATATGCCAGCTTGCATGCATAAATAAATAAATCTTTTTAAAAAAAAAGGAAAGGAAAAAAATCCTATGGGAATAAAAAGCCCTTAGAATAACCAAAATAACTAGAAAAAGAACAAGGTTAGAGCAGTAACACAGTCATATTTCAAGACATGTATAAAACTAGCATAACCTTAACAGGCGGACAAATCAATGGAACAAAATAGACCTACCCACATACACAGCACATTTTTCAGTGCAACTCACTTTTGACAGTGGTACATATATAATGTTGTAAAGAAAGAATAGTCTTTTCAATAAGCAGTGCTGGCACAAATTAATAAATTTCAAAATTTAACTTAACTCAAAATGAATCAGACCTTTTTTGTTTTTAAGATTTATTTATGCATAAAAGAAGTGAGGTGTAAACCAGAGGCATGGGGGAGTGAGAGGATTCACCAGAGACAGAGTGGGGAGCAAAACAGGTGGATTGACTAAAATACACTGCTGAGGGGAGCAGCGGGTGAGACAGGAGAGGTCTGCCGCACCATGTGGGAAGGGAAGCTCCCTGGCCAGGATCGAACTCATGCTCCATTGGCTGCTGATAGCTTCATAGTGCTGAGACTTAACCCCTTGTGCCACCAGGAAGGCCCTGAATCAGACTTTTAAATATAATAGCTGAAACTATAATGCTTTTAGGAAAAAAGATTTCTTGTTTTTAATACATATATATTTTTAGGGCCTCCCCTGTGGCGCAGTGGTTGAGCACTGCGCTGTGGAGCTGTTGGTAGGGCACTCGATGCGAGTTCGACGCCCAGCCGGGGAGAGTCCCACATGGCGTGGCGGACCTCTCCTGCCTCGCCCGCTACTCCCCTCAGCAGTGTATTTCTGATCTGCCTGTTCTGCTCCCCGCTTTGTCTCTGGTGAACCCTCTCACCACCCCGCGCCTCTGGCCTGTACCCCAACTTGTATGTATAAATAAATAAATCTTTAAAAATATATATATATATTTTTTTTTAAGATTTTATTTATTTTTGCATAGAAGAACTGGGGTATAGGCCAGAGGTATGGGGAGTGAGAAAATTCACCAGAGACAGACTGCGGAGCAGAACATGTGGATTGACTGAAATACACTGCTTACGGGAGCAGCAGGCAAGACAGGAGAGGTCTCCTGCACCATATGTGCCTGGGAAATGAATACAAGTGTGATTTCAGATACAATGAGTACAAGTAAAGATACTAGCATACAGTTCAAATACTATCTGAGAAGTATAATTAAAAATAGGAGTAACTTGCTGATTTCAGAAGTGGCAAGTTGTCATTGGTTAGTAACATACCGGAACTGCTGATGAAATGTGATGCTTTATCAGTTATTTCAGAGAAGACTGAAATTGAGATAACTACAGAATATCACTCTAAAAGAGACACTAATTCCCATGGTTCCTAAACTACTGGTTTATAAATTAAAAGAGGGACTCAGAGTCACATGGGAGGCATCACAAAATGAAAATTTAGAAAATGGGAAAAAAACTTATGTATATGTAAAATCTCAGTCCTTATCCTGGTTTCCTAAATCAGAATTTCTGTTAATATGCCTTAAGGATCTGTTTTAATCAGATTTGCTGAAGGAGCAAATTTGTTTGGGAGCTACCGGTTCAGTTCAGATCTTCACTTGAAAGATGAGTACATTCTCTGTTTGTGGTGATAGTGCTTACTGGCTTCAGAGCTAGAACTAGAATCCTGGCCTCCTATTTGCTTGTACAATTCCTTCTTATGCTGTAATAGCTGTATTAATGCTTAAAACATGAGAATTGTTTCATAAACATTGAATCAGATAAACTAATGAGATATCAAAACAGCTTGAAAATTTATTGATTTCTTGCTAGTGTGGGGATTAACATATAGTCCAAAAAAATCTTCATAAACAGTTTAGGATCGTGAGGTTTAATGAAAGCAACACCTTGTTTATTTCCTTTCTAGACGACTAAGTCAGAGACCAACACCAGAAGAACTAGAACAACGAAACATACTGCAACGTAAGTCCCTCGATGGCAATAAAGTTGTACATATTCCTTTATGTATTTTTGGCTTTAACGTACACAGCAGAGAAGAGATGCATTTCTACAGGGGTCGAGGAAAGAATGTTCCAGTAAGGAGACACTTTGCATATTTTTTCCCCAGAGGGAACAGCGCTCCTCCAAGCCTCCTCTTAAGGCTGTCCTTACAGTATTATTTAGTGTACAAGGATACTCCAGAAATTTGTGTTCTAATGTTCTCATAGTATCCTGAGGCCACCTTGGGCCTTTGGGGAGATTTGACAGTGCTATAACAGTTGCTACCCAAGTTTTCTCTGTCTTCAGGGAAGTAAATGGTGCCTGTGCTTGGAGAGGACCTTCCTGTTCCTAGTGGAACAAATGCAAGTCCCAGTGCAGTGTCTTCCTGCCTGTTTGATCTCTTAAAACTTTCATCTCAGTACAATCACAAAATATGACCTTGTTTTTAATTTGCTTTCTGTTTTTTTAATTAACTTCCTGAAATCACGTTGTAATCTAGTGCAGATTTGATTTTTTTTCTAGATTATAGGGTGAAATTTGGCCTTAAAGCCTCCACACTGAAGAGGATTAGGCTTCATAAGGTTACTTGTGAACATGCTTGGTTTGAACAGTCCTCCCCTATCCTCCCATCACCATTTGGATTAGAGGAAGCCCCCCCGCAGGTTCTGCATTTGCCGGTTCAACCAGCACAAATCAAAGATAGGTACTTATGTAGGTAGACCCACACTGGTTGCATCTGTACTGAACATGTACAGGTTTTTTCATGTCATTCCCTAAACAACTTAGTATAACAACTATTTATGTAGCATTTACATTGTATAGCTATTATAATTAGAGATTATTTAAAGTTTTACAAGAGGATATATGTGGGTTATATGCAAATGCACCATTTCATATAAGGAACTTGGGCATTCTTAAATTTTGGCATGAGGGGGCAGTTGGGAACCAATCCCTTGTGGCTACTAAGGGGTGATCATATAAACTTTGACAATCACAGTGAATTTTACAGTGTGGGAACCGTCATAGACTATCACACAAAAGTTTAGTATGCTCTCCATTCTCTGTTCTTGTTGGTTACTCTAGAGCAAGGATCTACTAGGTTTTTCTTAGAGGAAACTACCTTATAAAACCATTCATAATGGCTTATGAATTTAAAATGGAAAGAACATTTACATTTAAAAATGGAAAGAACATTCATAGCTCATGAGCAGCAAAAATACAGGTGGCCGACCAGACTTGGTACCGTGGTTTACTCATCCTTGCTCTTGCATATTTGATTTCAGCTGTTGACAAGAAAATTGTCTTGATTAGCCTGGACCCTGATACACGCCCCAAGTCTGTATTCTATTCTCACTTGGAGGGTCCAAAAAGTAGAGGCGGTTTATTTTATGAAAAGTTGGATATGTAAATTGCCGTTTTGAAGTAACATTCTTGTTTCTGTCAACTGTAGCTAAAAATGAAGCTGATCGTCAGGCAGAAAAACGAGAGATTAAACGCCGGCTCACTAGAAAGGTACGCTGCCCCGGATTTGGTTTCAGGCTGACTACATGTCTTGTGTTTGACCAGTTTGATTGGAAAGAAATGAATCTGAGTTGCCTTTGATTGCTATGGAAATATAGTACCTTATGGAAAATAATACAACATAACAAGGGTATTGGTTTCTTTTTCGTATTTACTACTTTAAAAACCTGGCACGAGAAGGTGCTCAATAAACGTTCGACCGGATAAATTTTGACCTTTTATTTGGTAGGCTTAGGATTTTTATGAATATTATAAATCCTGTTAAAAGGTAAAGATGGTAACAGGAGGAGGATGTAGCTTTCAATTTGGTGGTGCAAACTGGTTGTTTTCTAATCAGAGAGAGAACTGAATTGACCCTAAGAAATACTTGAAAAGTATGAAAAATTAACTAGGCTCCTGAGTAACTGGGTCATTCAGGATAGACTCTTCTGTATCAAACCTGTGTTAGCAGTTAAACTTTGGATTAATCCCTTTCCCTTACCTTTCCATCATAATAATTAATAATTGCCCACATAAATGCTAATTTGGCCGGAGTTCTCTAGATATTTCTTAAGACTTACAAGAATCCCCAGAAGAGCAAAGGATATAGACATTTTCTTCCTGACATCTTCTACTTCTCCCCTTCCTCAGAATCAAAGGAAGTATCCTTGATACATTGAGGGTATCTGGAGGTCATGACTGGATTTATTTACCCTCAGATTGAGCAGGTTACCTGATTGTGTCACCGTAAATCATAATTTGCTACAGAATCTGCTATTCTGGACATTATTCATGTTCAAAGAAAATTCACCCTTAATATTACCCACTAACAGATACTGCCTTCATAGTAAATACATTCACTTTCTGCTGTGTTATTTATATGCATAATGCATATGCATAAAATATGCATTTTATGCATATTTACAACCCTAGCCCTTTCAGTACCCAAAATGTGGTCCATCTGCCAGCAGCATTGGCCTCATTTGGGAGTTTGTAAGAGCCACAACCCCACCCCCGATCTGCTTGATTAGAATCCACATTTTAGCCAGATTCCCCTGATGATTTGTTTGCACGTTAGACTTTGAGAGGCACTGGTTATAGCCCTGGCTCCCAATCTCAGCAGAGCCTCAGAAGCGTTAAAAAAACCTCCTAATACCCAGGATCCCTAGCTATGGAACCCAGCCTATAAAAGTGATTGTGATGGGCAGTGATGGTTGAAGCACAGTTAGAAAAAGGTTGAATGTGTGATTGATGCCTAAATCCTGGCAGAGTGAACTGAGAGGCGCCTGTCTTTCAGCTCAGTCAAAGGCCAACTGTGGCTGAACTACTTGCTAGGAAGATTCTGAGGTTTAATGAATATGTGGAGGTAACAGATGCTCAAGATTATGACCGGCGAGCTGACAAACCTTGGACCAAACTGACCCCTGCTGACAAGGTATCTCTCTCACTCTTTTCTCTCTCTCCCTCTCTCTTTGAGAAGTGGAAAAAATAAACAAAATTTTTACTTTAGATATAATATTAAATTTTTAATCAAAACACAAAATGCCAAGATACAAAAACCAAAACTACTTACATACCACTACCACCACAAACCCAAAAAGAAGGAAAATTCCTGCTTTGTCGCATAAGGACATAAAACACTTTTTTTTTTTAATACACTGCTGAAAGGAGCAGCAGAAAACACTTTTTTTTTTTTAATACACTGCTGAACGGAGCAGCAGGTGAGGAAGGAGAGCAGCAAGCGAGGCAGGAGAGGTATGCCGCACCATGTGGGAATCCCCCACTGGGCGTTGAACTCATGTCGCCGCTGCCGACAGCTCCACAGCGCAGCGGTTAACCGCTGCGCTACTAGGGAGGCTCATAAAACATTTTTAACAGGGGTTATGTTTGGTTGAGCAAACTTGGGCTGTATATTTTAGTAAGTACCCACATCTGACTATGAAAGTTACAGTGCATTCTTCACCTCCTTAGCTGTTTTTTTTTTTTAAGATTTATTTATTTATACATACAAGCTGGGGTACAGGCCAGAGGCGTGGCGGTGAGAGGGTTCACCAGAGACAGAGCGGGCAGCAGAACAGGCAGATCAGAAATACACTGCTGAGGGGAGCAGCGGGCAAGGCAGGAGAGGTCTGCCGCGCCATGTGGGATTCTCCCTGGCTGGGCGTCAAACTTGCATCGTGTGCTGCGGACAGCTCCATAGCACAGCGCTCAACCACTGCACCACCAGGGAGGCCCCCTCCTTAGCTGTTTTGATTTAACTGGAAGCTTTGCCGTGAGGTGATGGAGTCATGGAAGGGGCTCTGCGTTGCGCTCAGAGCTCTGCTCAGTGTGTCGACCTGGCTTCCTCCTTTCAGGTGCCCAGCTCAGACTGCAGCCATTCCTAGAGTTAAGCACAGTAGAAAATACACGGCAAATCACACTGCTGAACTGTAGTAGAGGGAAGGTACTGGACTGTTCTTGTTTCTAATCCACAGGCTGCCATAAGGAAAGAATTAAATGAATTTAAAAGCTCAGAGATGGAGGTTCATGAAGAGAGCAAGCATTTTACACGGTAAGACCAAAAGACTCAGACACCGTGGTAGAGGGTTAAGTGCTTAGGATACAGCAAGAAATAGGATAAAGTTCTTGTCCTCAATAGCTTTTACTCTGAGAGGAAAGCAGACAGTAAACACACTGAAAGTATTTATGTTGAGTTAACAAGCATGGGACACACTGAGGTGGAAAACAGTTGGATTTCAGCTTGGCGTCCAGGGAGAAAGCAAGATCCAAAGAGACAGGAGGAGAGTAGTGTTTCTTAAGGGGAAAATTGTTTTGCATTTAAAGGGTAGACAGAGGAAAATCAAACAGAAAGGCATGTTGAGGAAAAGCAATTGGGGAAGAAAGAAAACTAGGAAAAGATGGCAGTACAGAAGCCAAGAGAAGGGAACCTCAAGAAGAAAGGAGGTCAGGAGTTTCCATTGCCATTAATTTTTTTAAATAATTAGTACGTGATATTTCATTACTATTACTTTAAGAACAGCAAAGCGATCTACAATATCTCATAACTTGGCTCTTTTTGATCGTCTGTTTCAGCTACCACCGTCCATGAGGCTAAAGTCTGAGACAGGAACTCAACAACCCCCAAAACAGGGCTGCTTTGCTGCTCCCATCTCCAGAGCGTCACGGAGGAAGCATCTATACTTCTGAGCACAGCCAGATTGAGTCCTCTGGGATAGAGTTCTGGGGTGAACAGCACTTCTATGAATGTAGCATTTCACTGGAACAGATTGTCACGTGCTGCCTTGGACAAAACCAGACACGCATCATCAGTGCTTAAGAACCTTATCATTGTGGCATATTTGAAGGTTCTTTCCTCACCAGCCTCCAAAGTCCCGTATTACTTGCAGGTTCCAAGTTTGATTGGCTGCACCACATGCTTGCCCCAAGATGTGGACTGTTCTCAGCACACTTCCACCAGGAGCCTTACCTGCCCTGTCCCGCTGTGGGCCTACTGTGTAGGCACTGAACTGCTGCATCAAATCCAGTGGTGGTGGGAAAACCTGGATGCACCAACCTTCTGGCAAAGGGCCCCCACCTGCAGGGGAAGCCTTCACACCATGTCGGCCTGTGGGTTAAAAGCATCGCACTGTCCATCTTGTCACGGCAGTAACCTTCCTTGGGCATTCCAGTCAGAGAGCTCAGGATCTGCCGTGTCCTATGGCACAGGTCTTGCTGATTTTTTTTTTCCCCCAAAGAAGAATGATCTTGAAGAAATGATGGGAACTTAGGTCATCCTCTCTATTAAACAGTCTGAGCTGCATCCAGATTCTAAGTTGGTAAAATAAGAAAGTAATGTTTTCTGTATACAAAAGAAAAACCAGATACGCCTTTATATTAATACCACCTTGGGGGAAAACTGATTCGTAGCTTAAATTTTATAGTCTGTTGTATCTTTTCTGTACAGTGATACTTAAAATCATTCTGACCAATAGATACATTCTCCGTAAAGCAGAGTTGTGGTGGGAACACTTCCACCCTCTCAGTCCCCAAACTTTGAGACGGAATCACAGCAAGGTCCCAAGGGACCCAGAGCACTGGATTGGAAAAGGTTTTTGAAAAAACAATCAGAAGGGGTGTGATCCTCCCTTCTCAGTGCTGTTCCCTCCCTCCTGCGGTGCTCTTCCTCTTAACTCCAAACACTGATTCTCCCGCTGCCCCTCCCTGACAGCTGCCACCTCACTCACCCCTCCTCTTCCAAGCGGTAGTCAGTGTACTTGGTGCCTGGGCTTTGGCTCAATCCTCTTTTTTCTATTTGTAATATAAATCTGATTTCCTGAAATGGTAGATTAAGTTGCTTTCTTTGGATTTTTATTGAAAATCCATATAGCCTCACTCTTTCCCTCTAATTCCTATCCACATTAAGTGGAAGAAAGTTTCTATTTAACTGGTGAATGTGGCTTTCTCCTTATTTTAATGTTCAGAAAGTTGTAGCTGTTTTATAGACTACTTCTGCAATCCCTGTTCTATATGTGATTGTTCAGTAGGTTTTTCTCATTTTTCCCTATCATGTTTATGTAAGATTTGCTGAAGAATCAGAATATCAGGTCAAAACAAAAAAGTTGAAGTGACCTTAAAGGGTAGTTTCATCTCTGTATGGGGACTAGAGGGGCATTCAGTTTTCTCAGTACCATTCATGCCTTATGGCTCTGGGGATATATTAGGTCCACATCTCCTTGAAGCCTCTTAACATTTGTGTGACCGAGGGAGGGTAAGTGAAGTTCTAAAAGTTACTAGAGGTCTGTAGGTAAGGTGGCCGCACATTCACTGCTAATTTGACTGTTAACCTTTCCAGTCTTGTCAGTTTGGAGACTGCTTGGCTTAAACCAGCATTCTCTGTAGCTTGACATGACATTTTCAGACCTGTCTTCCACTCCTTTTCTTTCCCTTAACGTGCCAAGTTTGAAACAGGATTTAATGTCCTGGGCTACTTGTCTGCCTTTATGTGCCACCAAGGAATCTAGTTCATCTTTCATCTCATTCCTGTTCTTTTGAAATAAGATGCTTTGGGAGTCAGGTCTTTTTAGGTGTTGTTTGGTGGGTTTTTTTTTTACATATATATATATAATGGACTTTGTGTTCCTTTTCCATGTAAGTAACAATTCACTATCGTAATGTAAAGAAGAAATAAAAACCTGATGTATTGTACTTCAAGATGCTTTTCCCTGATGTACAGAATCTTCCTGTAAAATAAATAATTGCATTGTATATCAGTCTTCCTATCAATATTAATTATTAAAGTATTTTAGAATTAAAACTATTCTGGGTGAAGTGTTTGTGTTTTACCTGAATCCAAAAAATTTAAATCAGCATAAAAATAATAATTAAAATATTGCTAGACACCCTAAATAAGTAGATGGGGGAGGGAAATAAGTCTTAAATACAGCCTGAGATGAAGGTCAGTCAAGTTTGTGTCTATTTGTGCCCATGTATGAGGAAAGAATAGACTGCATAGAGAAAAGACAACCGTGAACCCCATGTTATGTTCCATCTACCATACTAGACCCTTTATCCTATTTATTCTACCCCTTGCCTGGGAGGTAAGCAGAAATACACTTACTTATCAATAGAACCTGAGAGGTAAAGTTTCTTCCCCAAGGTCAAAGCAAATTATGTAATCACTTTCGTGTATGTTTTAAGAACAGGCAATTGAATCTTAATTGTCCCAACAAGGATTTACTGTAAACCTCATTTAATTAGACCTCAGGCTGATGTTACAGCAGGACAGTTCTTACTCTTGTACTCTCTAGCCAGCAGTCCGGTTTTAATCCAGGTGGCCTCACCAGTGACTCACTTTCTATTTGTCACTTCAGAAACTGACCTTACTTAGTGCATCACCCTTTACCAAGGATTAAAGAAACCTTGAGTCTGAACCACTGGTGTCATTGGCTTCCACCTGCCCGGGATTTCCCCACCAGCCTTCTAAGTAGGCCCCAAATTACCACTATTCATTTGAGGTTAAGCATTGTCTGTAGAAGGGTATTTGAAGGTACACACTGCTCACTGCTGAAACAACAGATGGGCTTACGGTTCTTACGGATTTAGATTACAAAAACCAAGGAAAGGGAGGACTGCAGCTGGAGAGTGTGCTTATAAAAGATGAGGATGAACAAAGAAAAGCCAAGTTCTGAAACCAAACAGTGTAAACCACTGTTTAAATTCCAGCTCTAGGAAGCAAGAAGGGAAAACAGGAAGCACCAGCCACCTAGGCCACCTGCTCCCTCTGTCTTTTGTGTGAATATTATGAATGTCTTCCCCCAAGAATTTTGCCCTCTTCATAAAGCAAAAAGGTCACCTGACAGGAGTAAATAACTTCAATTTCTCTCTATCTGGTACTAAAGAGACAAAATCTACTCATTTGCTTAATATTGATCTCATTCCGCCCACCCCAAAAAGAAATCCTTTCGACCCCATTTTTCTCTTCAGCCTATTTACTGCTCTAACTCCTGCTTTTCCTGCACTACACAATCTATTCTAACAACTTAAATTCATGTATAATACAGTTGAGCTAAGTGAGTGACAGAGATAGCAATTGAATGTGTGCCCTTGGTTTATGACCTCTGGTCTGCACTTGTACCCGTTTCCCACTTCTAAACTCATATTCACTCAATTCATTAAAATCTAAACTGAATCCAGGGCCTCCCTGGTGGTGCAGCGGTTGAGCGCTGCACTGTGGAGCTGTCAGCAGTATCGCCATGCGAGTTCGATGCCCAGCTGGGGAGAATCCCACATGGTGCGGCAGACCTCTCCTGCCTTGCCCGCGGCTCCCCTCAGCAGTGTACTTCTGATCTGCCTGTTCTGCTCCCCACTCTGTCTCTGGTGAACCCTCTCTCTGCCCCACGCCTCTGGCCTGTACCCCAGCTTGTATGTAGAAATAAATCTTTAAAAAAAATAAAATCTAAACTGAATCCAAACTAAAATGGCTTTCTCTGAGTCCACCAATGACTTCTCAGACTCATACCTATATTCTGTTTTCAGCTCTTTTTAAAAAAAAATTTTTCATTTATGCATACAAGAAGTGGGGTGTAGGCCAGAGGTGGGGGGGGGGGGCGCGGAGGGAGGTGTGAGAGGATTCACCAGAGGCAGATCTACTGAAATACACTGCTGAGGGGAACAACCAGCTAGACAGGAGAGGTGTGCTGCGCCACGTGGGAAGCTCGCTGGCTGGGATAGCTTGATAGTGCTGAGACTTAACCCGTTCAGCCAAAAGGTAAGCCCTGTTTCCAGCTTTTATTTTTGACAACTACACAGCTTTTCATGCTTTGGGTCAGATCCTAGTCCTCAAAATTTCCTTGACTTCTCAGACACGTAAGCTGGTTCTCTGCGCAAGCTTTCTCATTCCTGCCAGCTACTTCTCTGACCATCGAAATGTGGATTTTCATGTGTCCGTCACTCACCCTGCTCTCCCATGGTGACTTGAGTCACTACTTATTGTGAAAACTTCTAAGTCTATCTACAACTCAGATTCCTTGTTGGAGTCCAACCCTATATTCGATTGCCTTTTAGATGCAACTGACTTTTTTAACTAGATTTGTGACAGTGAGGTATACGATGGCTACCAATAGTGCCTGAAGACAGGGCTTTGAATCAGACTGAAGCACCAGCAGCGTTATCCACCATTTCATCTTACGATATAAGCGCAGAGTCAACACAGGGAAAAAGGCAAAGGAAATGTTAGCTGTCCTTATCCATTTTGCAAATATCTTTTATGGCGAGTTTATTCGACAGCATATCCTCCAAATTAGGTGAAATAAGCAAAGGGATGCAAATGCGCAACGCGCCCAGAACCTGTCTGACTGCACACATCCAAAAGTCCATAATGTACTGCCTTTGCAAGGTCTCGCGGGAAGGATCTAGTGTCGCGAGAGTCCTCTGAGCCAGGTGGGGGTGGGGCTTAACCTATACTAGATTCCCAGCATCCTTAGCGAACTTCTGGTTTCCTAACTGCGCATGACTCCCGCGCATGGCACAGCGCAGGCGCAATAGGCATTACTTGACTTCCTTGCGCGTCAGAAGGTATAAATAGGGATGCTTGGGCACCACGTAAGTCTTTTGCGGAGAGACATTCGCTTGGAGCGCGTCCTTCTCTGGTGAGTGTTTCCCACCCTTCTGGCTCACTAGTTTTGGGTCTAGCACGCCGGGCCGGCTAACATCCCTTGCTTTGGGGATCGTGGCTCTCGGCGGCAGCGTCCGTGCTAAGTACGCTTCTTCGTGCAGTGGGCGGAACGCGGCCCCGGAGGCCTCGCTGCCCGGGTCTTGGCCATAACGGGCCGGCGCCTGCAGAAACCTGCGGGGCCCCTGCCGTGCGCCCTTGGACGCTAAATCGGCAGGCTTCCGCTCACCCTCGCCCCTTCGCTGCCGCCTTTCGAATCCCCTGTTCTCTGTCGTCGGCCTTAGTTCGGCGCAGGACATTTTGTTAATGCAGGTTTTGACTTTTTCTGAAAATGGCCGCTATTTATTCTGTTGCCACTTGTCTTAGGACTGCAGGTAAACCTTACTCTCGACACGCGGCCATTTCTTTGGCAGTGTGTTAGTCACCTATGGAGTTCCGGTTACCCGCCTTAGTTCGATACCGGGCACGTGATTGCTGATCGATCCTCAACCTATAATTTCCTTGGTAATTCTGCGAATCCAGAGTAATTTCCGCCATTTGGTGTCCTGGGGAAATCTCTACCTACTGAATGAAATTTCTTCCTCGAGCAGTGTTCCCTGTATTGCAATGTCCAACGTGGATACCCCGGGAGGTCGCTCTCCCGGGCTCTGTCCAGGTGGCGTAGGGGAGCACAGGGCACTGCCCCATGATGTACAGTCCCTTTCCACGACGTTGGAGATAAAGCTGGGCCCAAGTCCGCGCCTGCATATTCCTACAGCTTCTCAGAGTCCTTGGGACCATGACTGAGGAGACAAACCATGCAGGAAACAGTTTCAGTATAGTCTGTATTTAGGTTGAGGGCAAACAAGATTTGGGTTTCATCAGTTTTGCATTGGTGGGTTTAAGTCCCTATCTGCCTTGTTTTTGCAGGGCTGGCAAGATTCCAAATATCCTGACTTGGAGGTAAGTAAATCTAGGAAGTGCCTTAGGATTGTTAATTTGTTGATGTTTTGCATAAAGATTTAATTCAGTGCTCACGAAATCACTGCTACTGTTAAATACACCCTGATAGGAGTTTGGCTGTTACTAAATTTTGTAGGCACATTTAGGAAGCTGGGCCTTTTCTGGAATAACTGTTAAGATACATCTTTTACTAGTATGGCCATATGGGGAGAAATTACTGTTTTAAGAATGTAAAAGGGGACCTCCCTGGTGACGCAGCGGTTAAGCGCTGTGCTGTGGAGCTGTTGACAGCGGTGACGTGAGTTCGACGCCCAGCCAGGGAGATTCCCACATGGCAGGCTAATCTCTCCTGCCCTGCCCGCTGCTCACCTCAGCAGTGTGTTTCTGACTATCTACCTGTGCTGCTCCCCACTCTCTCTGGTGAACCCTCTTGCCACCCCATGCCTCTGGCCTGTACCCCAGCTTGTATGCAAATCTTTAAAAAAAAGAATATAAAAGGGACAATTTAGAATGATGTACTTTTTTTTTTTTATACATACAAGTTGGGGTACAGGCCAGAGGTGTGGGGTGGCGAGAGGGTTCACCAGAGACAGAGCAGGTAGCAGAACAGGCAGAAGTACACTGCTGAGGGGAGCAGCTGGCAAGGCAGGAGAGGTCTGCCGCGCCATGTGGGATTCTCCCTGGCTGGGCATCGAACTCGTGTCGCCGCTGCCGACAGCTCTACAGTGCAGCGCTAAGCCACTGCCCCACCAGGGAGGCCCCGATTTAGATGTACTTTATTGCTAAAGAATATTACCCATTGCCTGGCTGCAGTGGTGTGGAGTATATAAACATTTCTAACTGCTGGTGGTGGGAGGGGAAGGCAAATACCTGATGATGATCAGTGGTGTTCGATGTTACTGCTTGTTGTGATTCCACTTTAGTTGGGGGTTCCAACGTGGATACCCCGGGAGGTCGCTCTCCCGGGCTCTGTCCAGGTGGCGTAGGGGAGCACAGGGCACTGCCCCATGATGTACAGTCCCTTTCCACGACGTTGGAGATAAAGCTGGGCCCAAGTCCGCGCCTGCATATTCCTACAGCTTCTCAGAGTCCTCGGGACCGTGACTGAGGAGACAAACCATGCAGGAAACAATTTCAGCAGTCTTGATTTATTTATTTAAATAAATTATGTAATTTATGCATACAAGCTGGGGTACAGGCAGAGGCGTGGGCGGTGAGAGGGTTCACCAGAGACAGAGCAGGGAGCACAACAGGCAGATCGACGGAACACACCGCTGAGGGGAGCAGCGGGTGAGGCAGGAGAGGTCTGCTGCGCCATGTGGGAATCTCCACAGCGCAGCGCCTAACAGTTGCGCCACCAGGAAGGCCCCGCAGTCTAGATTTAGGTTGAGGGCAAACAAGATTTGGGTTTCATCTGTTTTGTATTGTTGGGTATAAGTCCCTATCTACTTTGTTTTTGCAGGGCTGCGCAAGATTCCGAATATCCTGACTTGGAGGTGAGTGTGCCTAAGAAATGCCTTAGGATTGTTAATTTGTCGGTATATTGCATAAGGTATAATTCACTGCTCATGAAAACACTGCTGCTGTCAAATACACCCAGATAGGAGTTTGGCTGTTATTTTGTAGGCACATTTGTGATTTGAGTTTTAGGAAGCTGGTCTTACAGAATAACTGTTAAGATACATCTTTTACTAGTATGGCCATGTGGGGAGAAATTACTGTTTTAGAATATAAAAAGGACAATTTGGAATGCTTTATCAGTCAGTAAATACTTAACACATGAACCATTTAAAATGCATACCCCCGTAGTGTGTCCAAGTTTTACTTGCGTGTAACCATGCCTCCCAGTGTTTTGGTTTCCAGAGCACTGAGTTTTGTTTCCAGTTACATATTAATATTTTTAATGCTATGATTTAGATGTGTTTTATTGCTAAAGAATATTACCCATTGCCTGGCTGCAGTGGTGAGGGGTATATATACATTTCTAACTGCTGGTGGTGGGAGGGGAAGGCAAATACCTGATGATGATCAGTGGTGTTCGATGTTACTGCTTGTTGTGATTCCACTTTAGTTGGGGGTTCCAACGTGGATACCCCGGGAGGTCGCTCTCCCGGGCTCTGTCCAGGTGGCGTAGGGGAGCACAGGGCACTGCCCCATGATGTACAATCCCTTTCCACGACGTTGGAGATAAAGCTGGGCCCAAGTCCGCGCCTGCATATTCCTACAGCTTCTCAGAGTCCTCGGGACCATGACTGAGGAGACAAACCATGCAGGAAACATCTGCTACACTAAAGTTGTACATGTAAGCAAGACTGTAAATAGGAGCCTAATCTTCCTGCATTTTTGTTTCCATTTAGGAGAGAAGAGGAACCTCACCTAACTTTGAGTTTGCTCTTAATACTATGGATGCTCCTTTATTTGGCAGGTAGAATTGGTAAAAGTGAATAACAGACTTTTGGGGACTCCTAAGACTACATCAAAATGGAATGGGTTAGAAATGGTTTCGCCACAGAACCACACTTTACCTTTAGATTAGTAGAATGTTCTATTTCTCAAGTGCCCCTTGAAATTTTGAGGGAATTCAAGAGGTCCCTTGGTAAATGGAGTCTATATATGTTTCACCATGTAAATTTATCCAGTGGGACTGCAACAACATCCTAAATCGGCCTAGAATGATGTAATAATGCATCGCATTGCATAATACCATCATGCACACATCATCCAGAGTTGATTGCATCATTTTCTGATGCAATACTACTTCCAGGCAGCTGCTGAAGTAAGCTGATGTCAGTAGTGTACTATAGAAAGCCCTTTTGGAAAGGTTGAGCACTGAAAATATTTCAGACTTTGCCAACCAGAAGAAAAGTATCACTTCTCAAGTGAAAAGGGCTTATCATCTTTACTTCAGATGCGAGGTTGGTGACCAAGACAAGGCTTGGGCCCCGCATATATGCTGTGCTACATGGACAACACAGCTTTCACAGTGGTTCATTGGCAAAAGACCATCCATGCCGTTTGCAGTCCCCTTGGTGTGGAGAGAGCCAAGCAACCGCGTAAGAGACTGTTACTTCTGCTTGGTTCCTCCTCTTTCTGGCAGAATAACAAAGCAAAAGAAATCAAGAATAGCCTACCCAAACATTCCGTCTGCATTGAGACCAGTTCCATGGTGAGGGACTTCCTATTCCAGAACCTCCAGCAGAGTATTCATGTGATGAGGACAAGGGTGAGCCGACCTGTTCTGTTCCATCAGCAGGCAGTGATCCAGATTTTCACTGTGGTGCATCAATCCCACACAGATTAACACAGGAAGGCCTAAATGACCTGGTTCGTGATTTGGGCTTATCCAAGAACAAGGCAGAATTGCTAGTATCAAGGCTCCAAAAATGGAATCTTCTAGAAGAGGGTGTCACAATTACTTTATAATGAAAGTGCCACCAGTGGTTGGAAAACATGTCTAAGAAATTATAGATGCCTTGTATTAAGGATATCCTTGTCATTTTCTGCTTTATATGAATCACAATAAAGATTACTGTACAGTTGTGTGGTTTCTTTGTAGAGATGTGTGGCATCAGCCATGTGTGGAGCTGCTTTTCAAGATAATGATTGGTTTCTATTTCCTGGGTAAACTATGTTTCCTAATTCATTAAATTGGGAGCAGGTAAATTTTAAGATTGATTTATACTTACAAGAGCTGGGTTGTAGGCAGGAGGTGCAGGGCCAGAGCGGGTGAGATGGGAGCAGGTAAATTTTCACTTGAGTTGTAAGTGGTTAATTTCAAAGCTGCTTGGGCTACCTATCAAATTTAGGTGTCTTAAGATTTAGACTAGTTGGTGCTCAGTAAGATCTGGGGGTGCAGGCAAGTTGTTTCTGGCTGCAAGTTAAAAAATTGTCCAGCCGTTATTACGCTAGCTGAGCATCTATTTCTGTGTCCAGGTGGTGCTTCAGCCTGTTAAAAAGCTGGGCCAGCAAGTGATGTGAGATTGAGTCACAATAGCAGTGTTGTCAGTCCCCCCTGTGCAGTGTGCTGACATTAGAAGGAAGTCATAAGACCGGAAGGATGGGAGTTAGCAGGGAACCATCTAGAAGGTAGAGTCTAGATCTTAGGTGGAACTAAGTAGACTTGGGGGGGGAAGCTGAAACAGCCCACTTAGGCCATCAGGAACAAGTTTAAGTCCAGGGAGTGGTTTTGGGTGTGACTGGTGTAGTGGGGCTACAGATATGTTAATGAGGCTAGTTCTGCACTAGCCACAATTGGGAAGTGGAACCTGGGAGAGGATTGGGTTCTCAAGAGTATAGCATTGACATTAATGCACTTGTTCTAGGTATTTGGCGTGTTAATCACCATTCAGGTTGTCAATTTAGCCCACTTGAGAGGGGAAGACCCGGAAACAACAGGAAAGTTGCCCCCCAAGCCATGGCTAAAGAATGTAAGGGATGCAGTTTGCTGTTGACCTATGTATTCCTGTGGCCAGTTGTGTTTTCATTCTCTTGGTGTCATTTCCACATTGCAGAGGAGGTACTTTTTCCCTACAATCAGGAAATTCGTAATTTCTAAAATCTTGATTGACCTGGTTATCGGATGCTGAGCAGAAAGGAACATGCATTTGTCTTCCCTGATAGCCAAATTAGCTGAAACACAGGTGTCAGCAGGTACTCTAGGTCATGCCCCCTCTGCTAAACAAGCTTGCAGCATACCTGCCGGTAGACATTTTCTGAACAGGCTGATGTGATCCTTTTTTTTCCCCCTCATGGGCATACATGTCAAACTTTGAGTCAGACCGCCTGGGTTTGAATCTTGATATATGCTGTTCATGTGATCTTGGTCAAGCCATTTTATTTAAATTCTTCAACCATAGAATGGAGTTGGTAAAAAGTTCTCTACGTTGGGGTTGTAGTGAGGATATTTGTAGAAAACATGTATAGTCTCAAGTACAGTGAGCTCGTTATATAGTTAATTGGCTTTTCAAAGTGGGGATTAATGTCCAGTAAGTTTTTTGTTGGATGAATAGTTTGCAGCTAAAGCAGGGTTTTCTCAACCACCCTAACTTTCTGTAAAGAAGGGAGTTTGAAAGATTAGTAACTTGTCCAAAATGACTCTTATTAAATAGCAGAACTAGGATTTGAACTTTATTCCAAAACCATGTGAAATAATACTGTGAACTAAGTGTGGTAAGATTATTAGGTGCATATTTCACTCCACGCCCCTCTGTAAAGGAGGTACTCCGCCCAATTTGCAGATGAGCAGACAAGTTGAAGTTCAACATGTGCCCAAGTTACAAGGCAAGAAGGGGCAGAGCATGGGTCTGAGCAAGACAATGGTCTGCAGAATCCGTGCTTCACCTACTTCCTGTCACCTCAAAAGATACCATTTCTACTAAGTTTAAGCCACACTACTTTTTTTATGAAGCTAATGTAACCACTAAATAAAAACATAGTTGTAATGAATTATAAACCTACATGTAGCTTTTAGTAACTGGGAAATACTGATGTGAGGATGAGTAGTTTCCTGGGGAGCAAGAACCCTTCCCTGGCTCTGACTTTCTCTTACTTCTTCCCCTCAGTGGATGGAACCCACGCTTTTATGGTAGTCCTTGACATTTGATTGGATTTGCCATGCATTATGCCTTCTTTAATCCTCACAACAGCCCAATACAGTGTAGGGACTTTGATTAAATCCATTACAGAGAAGACAAGATTCTGTTATCTACCCAGGTAGTGGATCTTGAAGGGTGGATCTTGAAGATCTGCATCTCTACGGTCTGTAAAGTTTGCTTTATTTTTCTGTTCTAGTAGCTACCGATTACAGCTAGATGTTTTTTCACTTCCATCCAAGTGTTGGCACAGTTAGCATCACTTTTTCAAGTAACCAGTCAATCACATTTTGTCCCAGTGACTACTAAGACCACATCTGGATTGTTTGGGTGATCAGGAACTTTTATTTTTTGTCTCCTTTAGCTTTTAGTGTTTGGTTATATCTCCAAATACGAAAGAGCTGAGAGGCTCCTGCTGTCCCAACAAAGAAATTAACAGCAAACAGATTCCAATTTTTTGGAGTAATTACAAGAGAGTATCTTGACCAAATGAACCCTGTAGCCATCAAAACAGCAGATTGAGCCATGCTAAGTTTTTCAGCAGGTCTGGCTAAATCTGCCAATCCAGCACACACTAACCCCCACTTCATAATTGGCGCCCAGAAAAAAATTGTTCTGGGACCTGCCGGGTGGTTGTAAAATGGTCTTAATTTCTCTGGTAGCAAGAGCTCCACTTTATCCAGGACCTGGTGGTAGATAGCCCGCAGGCCTTGGGTGCCACTGGCAGCTGACATCTTCGCGAATGACAAGTCCACAGGCAGCGAGTGGGAGAGTGGCTGTATTCTTGTACCTGTTTGGCAATTAAAAGCAGCTTGTCACTTTCCCCAGTCACAGCACCTCCTTTCCCCTCCCCTAGGGTGCCCTTTCAGCCTCCCCCCTGTGAACTGCCCAAGGGCCCAGGCGGAGAGAAAGCTGAGGGGGCTAGAGACTTTTTCTATGCCCCAGAATATGGGTTATCTTGTCCCAGAATATGGTTAAATGTTTCATGTGCACTTGGAAAGAATGTGTATTTTCCTGTTCTTTAAAGAAAGCAAGGTGAATGTGAAGAAGGGTTTTCATGAATGGCAATCAGCTTAAGTTGGAAGTTTGTATATCTGCTTGCTGGTTTCCTGCCTACTTGTTCCATCAACGATTCAGAGTAAGATAATGAAATCTCCAGCTCTAGTTAGGAATTTGTCTATTAGAAGTTCTATCAGTTTTTGCTATGTATTTTTTTTAATTTATTTTTTTGTTTTTATTTATTTTTTATTGTTATTTATGTCTTTTACATTTTGTATTCCCCTTGGGCAGCCCACCACCAATTCACCCGTGATCCATCTCCATGGTCCCCTGTATTCTCCTCTCTTCCATTTTGTGCCCTTATCCTCCCCTCCCCCCCCGCCCCCCCC